>CAJHQP010005376.1:0-46588 GCA_905132765.1 Moricandia arvensis
ATGTGTCGTCTAATATCTTAAGACCCTACCGCGTGTTACTCGCGCAGAGCGCAACGTACAACTGGCCATGTGTGAAGACTGTTTTTGGCAAATACAAAGCAACTTGATTTAGACTTTACCCTTGACTCTTATTTAATTGTCATCGCATAGCAAAGTCGATTGGATACTGACGACGGCGAAAGGTGAACGGATGGATAGTGTCGTTCGGTGAGAGTTGTATCCTAGGGATCAATACTCGTTCCCCAACATGTTGTACCGGTCATGAGCTCGGTTTCTATAATCCTGGTTCCAAGTCGAGTAACTATCATTCTTGTCCTATTGCATAGACTGTGTCTATGGTTGAGGTTGCGCAACATCATCACAGGGGCGCCTACTTCAGGCAAAGACGGTGGTTAGGTAGGCCAGGGAACTCAAGCGAATTGAGGTACTCTTGAGTGTAGTGCTGGTCCAGTCATCATCCCGGTGTAGCTTCCATCTCAACAGAGTCAGAACTTAAATATTCTTTAGCCTCAGTGGGTACCTTAGAGAGCATGTATGAGTTTATGTCATGGACAGTAACATTTGTCGGCGTCAACACTGCTCTCTTTGTTAAGTAGTCTGTGTTGTTGTAGTTGCGAGCAAAATTAGGATATGCTGCGTCTGCTACAGCCTCGTGTGGGTTGTCAGATTTAAGGTATCATGAAGGCACTTCCACTACCAATCTGTTCACCCTCTTCATGGTCTACTCTCAACAGAAGACAGAGTTTCCGCGTGGCCGTTCCTACACTCAGTATCCATTTGCAAATTCTCTGTCTTCCTGCCTCAGTCGCATGTTAATGGACAGTGTGAATACTCGGCTTCTTTCCAAAGGTAGGATTTGCTGATAGAAGCTAGAACAGCTGTCAGACTGTGCTTCCTTGTGGGATCACATGCAATATCTGTCTTTAAAATCGCCACCTAGCAGCACAGTCTTGCCACCAAAAGGTCTGTAGGCAGCACTTGGATCATCATGTGACAGTCAAATCTCTAAGTGTACGGTCAAGAGTCTCAAAAAGCTTGACGATGTGCCATTGGAGCCTCATCCCATATTTATCAAATCTGACTTGATTATTAATGAGGCGACCATAGACCCGCTCTGAATGGTCCACACATAGTTGTCTCACTCAGTTTAAGAGGCAATTTAAATCGAGAATGTGCTGTTCTACCACTCGGAAGCAGAACGCTGCAATCCCAGCAGATGCAACTGGTATGACAACCTTACCAACGGACCTGAGCTTAGCAATGATCGTTTTGTATAAATAAGTTTTACCGGTTCCTCCAGCACCATACACGAAGAAACAATCTCCAGTCTTATTTTTGACAGATTCGAGAACTGCATCATAAACACATGTCTGATCTATATTCATTGTGCTGAACAAATGTTTATGGGTTTCAGTCTCCTTCTCCATGTCATAAACTCAACTCCTGCCTCAGAACTGCGTTTGATATCTATGAAAGAACAGCCTTATCAGGCTTCGGCAGATCAGGGTAATCAGATAGTGACCGATCATGCTCTTTTAGAAGTTGTTCTATCTCGATCAATGCATATTCTTTCAGCTGCTCATCTTGAAATTGAAGAGCCGGGAAGCTGATCTCCTTTCGCTTTATATAAAGGATGTCTTCAGCCAAATACTTCCAAGTATGATCCCATAGCTTGAGTGGATTACCAACTTGACAGTATATCAAAATTGTGACGAAAAGTCTTCTTAGTTGCCGGCCAGTTGGCCATAGAGATGGCTCTTCAATAGCATCATGCCACTCCTTGTCGTCGTCAAGCAAGCCACGTGCATAGCATGCCTCCCTAACCTCTTGTATAACACACCAGAGACTGTGTAAATATCGTCATAACTTCTTGGGCCTCTAACAACATTGATTAAGATTCTTAGGAAGTATAGATCACCAGCTGTTGGTTGGATGTAAACAACTCTACCAATGGCTTGTCCCTGCTGCCTTGGTGTCCACATCTTACTGTCTGTGTGGTAAACAAATCTGGAGGCATTTCAACATAGGTAAGTTCCCTTGCTTCTTCGTAGGTCTCACATGCCACAAACCATGCTGTTAACATTGTTTTTTCAATGTCTTCCCTCGAAACAACTTCTGATAAGTCGTCTGAATTTTTGTACACCAGCCGGTGCTGTCCCGGCAATTGGAGTGGTAGCTTAACAACATTAGGCTGGTTGTGGTGGATAGGGAACGCAAATATCCTCCATGAGGCCTCACACGCAGAGATGTAGCGGCATTCCATAAACCTATCGATTTCATTGTCAAGGTCTTCCTGTTTTTTTTCCCCTTACCATCAGCTTTACTTTCAGTTTTCTCTAAAAGAACAGTAGCTCTATCCACACCTTTGGTAATATATTTGAAGAGATACTTTATTGCGCTGGTCCTGCAACACCATTCGACATTGATGTGGGCCTGATATTTCTTGAGCAGACTGAGGTTATGAGGAACAACATATCGATTATCAAGTCTCACTTTCCCTTTCACAGCATAATTATTTGGAGCAGCTCTCTTTTTATATAAGACAAATCCCGACTTGTCTATTCTTGTATACTCTGATAGTGGTTTTGGGTAATCCTTAGTGCACTCTCCTTTGTCCATGCAAGGGGAAGCCGGACGTCTTTTTCCGCAGGGACCATGAATCATTTGACGCTCAACCACTTCAAACCCTTCCTTATCAATTTCTTTATCTGGAAGCTCTGCTGAAATATACTTATCTATCATTGCAGGTGTTGCATCTTGCTTAACATCTTTCAAACCATAGGAGAATATGAGCATGTGGCAATCCCCGCTTCTGAAATTCGATTGTATATACGACTGCAGTTTTTGTCAGAAAAAATTAGGTTAGGACGCTATATATATATATACACCATGTAATGTCATTGCATATTAACATATCTTACCATATCAAATGTAACGCCGACCAATTAACATTCAGTCTTAGAATGTACGAAGTACAATGTAACCGCTCATAAGAGGATTTTTTTATTTTTGAAAGCATTTTTTTAAACTGTTACCGTTATTCTATCTAAGCGTTGTGTTTTATTTTCATGTATACTCTCTCAAGTCTGTTCGGTTTAAACTTTGTTTTGAATCTCCAGTGTTATCGCTATTTTATATGGATGGTGCAAGTTGAAATATTCAGAATACCGATTGGTATATGTTTCCATGTTTTTTTTTTTTTTTGTTGCTATGTGATCAATTTCTAAAGTTCGTACAATTTGTTTAACAAACAGAATACCTTAAATTTCATTTTTAAAAGACATTT
The DNA here is from genome assembly GCA_905132765.1 of Moricandia arvensis. Taxonomy (NCBI): domain Eukaryota; kingdom Viridiplantae; phylum Streptophyta; class Magnoliopsida; order Brassicales; family Brassicaceae; genus Moricandia; species Moricandia arvensis. The sequence continues at coordinate 3,287 of CAJHQP010005376.1, forward strand.
ACATTCTTAGAAAAAAAACACACAACACAAAATTTTCATGAAATATATGACTAATCATGCTTTTTTCACGGAACTATCCAATTTAACTTCTATAGTTTATAACTAAATTATTGCATTCATAATGTGTACATACTTTTCGTGTTGATCACAACTGATATGTATATTCATGAATATATTACGAAATGCATCAAGTTAGAAGGAACTAACGGCTGATGGTTTTGGGAAGTAAACGTCTTTTTTTAAGGTCTGATATCATATCATCAAGCTTCAGCTTGAAAAGACGACATTCAAGGTCTGGTCGACTGTTTGCAGACTGTCCACCATAACGAATCCAAATGCTCTTTCAGCTCCACCCAGTTCGGGTTTGCTGTGAATGTGATGAACATATGAGGGTTTCCATACCAGCGGCATATGGCCATTGCATCCTGATACTTTTCAGCCATGTACCTTGGGCCAGCAGTGAATGATGAAGGTAGAATGACTTTTTTTCCTAATTTTGTTGCATCTGCATCACCACTTTCCACGGCATCACATATGTTGTTGTAAAGATCTGCTCTAAGTTTTTTTGATTCATACTAATGATCGTAACCTTTCTTGCTCAGTAGCTGTATATGCATCCACAATATACTGGTGTAACAATCTCCCTCCCTTTATAATTGTCATACCTCTGTAGGTCTTGTTTGTAGTTGGTAAGCATAAAACTCACGCATTGTCATGCACTCCCTCTTAACCTTTGATGCTTCAGGTCCTGTGTAAGGCAACCTTTCGCTATAGCCTGTTCCCCCATAAGGAAACAACAACGGATACTGAAGACTCATTAGTAAGGGGTGGAGATCACTTATCCTCTGGAGCGACGATGATTTAAGTTCAACCACAATATCTCTGCCTGCTGAGGTGGCTGTCAAATCCCCTACTATTAGTCCACCAATCTCGCTTGCACTTGGAAGATCATACTGCCGTCCACGGTGCTGTTGACTAACCAGAGTGATACTATATTCTATGGTGCCAGTCGACTCAAACCTATCACGGGCGTGTCTGAAGGTCCTTGCTAGATGATTATTTTTGTCCAGCATTGCTATCAGCTGCAATATAACATCGTCTTCTATAGCCAATGTGGATGAGTTCTTACTAAGCGCTCTCTTTCTGTTCTGAAGCTCATTGTCTGTGTCAAAGATATATAACTGCAAGTACTCTGGGTTTCTGCCATCATCAGGTAAAAGAGAGCCAATTCTGTGAAGATTTTGACCATATATACGGTATGCAAACGGACCCGGTGTTCCAGTCACGCTATGGTCTACCTTAGCGCCCATTGACGTGAAAGCAAGTAAACTATTTGCCAATCGGATATGGGTGAGGAATTTCGGACTCTCCAACAGGTCATTTAGTGGGGATGGTGGTTCGCGTTCCGGTGGAAGTCTCACCCGACCCTGTTGACAACATATACTGAACTTTTTCCACTCCATAGTAGTCTGATTCCCAACAGCCTCAGCATTCCAAACTAAGGCACCGCACGATGGACATGATAGAATCTTCCATTTATCATCTGGATGAAGTTTCTTTTTACCTGGCAAAACATTATTCAGTATTGATAGTATATTACGTGAGATTATCAGAGTTTTTATACGGGATGTAGATTGTTGGACCAACCTTTACGGTTCGAGTTGCTTGACGTTGATGCTGTGGTAACATTCAATTAGGTTTAGTATATATTTTTAAATGACGTTATCAAGATAATGGTAAATATGATGCACAAACGCTAAATATATACCAGATGAATGCATTATTTTGGTAGTTTTTGATTGCCTCTTCCTAGCACATATTGCTTTCCTCAAGAGCCTGGCTGTCCTAGAGAGGGCTGATATCATCGTCGTGGAGTCAGTTTCGTTTCAAAGCTAATGGTTTCAAAGTTTCTACTCAAAATAACGTGTGCAAACCTGCGTCTCTGACTTCCCCTTTATTTGTTAGCAGTGGTGATTCAGAATTGCATACGTAAGCAGCCGCTAGCCATGGACGGTGTTCTGTGATGCTCTGATATTGGGAGGTTTCACTTCCAACTGCACGTAATCAAGGATTATTATAACTATTGGATGTCTGCCGCTGGAGGTATAATGGTTAGGTGGAGATTTGTACGTACCTGGAGCTGCATACGGTCTTCCTCTTCTACGTTTCTTGAATGGTTGACTTGTATCTAACAGAATAAATAATATATGTGAGCTATATTATGTTACAATGTACTTGGAGAGGAGATCATTGATTATGAATTGTATATGCGATGATTGTCACCAAAAAATTCTGAATCACGTTTATATTGACTAACCTACTGCCATTTGCTGTGTGGATTTAGTAGATCGCAGAATCATCCTGTTCTTGCGAGATAACCGTGAAGCAATTGCTGTATGAGCAACATCATGTCAACCAGAATGAGTTAATAAGCTAAGTCATATTAGTATTTTATTAGATTGTGGTGGATCTTTTCAGTTATTCTCGACATTAGTTTTATGGATGTTAATAAGTATCGTTAAAAATAAAAAACCAGTATTTTGTATCTTTACTTGCTGGGGAATCATGACTGCTACTTGAATATGTATCTTGAGATAGATATTGTGCATCTATCCAAGGGTGCCTCACCTTGCCTGTCTCGGATGAAGTGAAAAGTTAGTTAAAGTTTCCAGATAAGATTAAGCAGAATAATATTTTCTAAAGCATGTTTGTTGACCTGATATGAATCCATCGTCAACATTAGTAGCTTTGGTTGAGTCACCGGTTTCGAGACCAACACCTTCGTTGATCATGATCGGCTTGCTGCTGTGAGCTATAGCTTTCCCCTTCGCTTTTCTGTTTACCATGTCTTAGAGTATCTCTTAGTTCTTCTATGAATCTGAAATGGTTGTCGGAGTTCCGTACGTAATGGTTAAGGCATTGAGGGATCTAAATGGTCACTGGAAAGAATTGTCAGTTTTGTTATAGTGGATTTGAGTTTATGAGCTACTTAATGGACAGAATAATAATTTAAACGGAATTAATCTTTCACTACGTGTAACAGTAAGGGCTAACGAAAAGGTACTTGCTTGATAGCCACGCAAGATTTGACGGTTCCATATTGTGAATTCAGAAATATGAGTTAATACTGGACGGATATTTTATATACGTAAATGAGTAAGATGAGTTAGAGAACACCAGAACATTACAGTACCCGGTTATCACATTTGATGGAACAACAGAACTTAAACATACATAGTACTTGGACCATGTTGAGATGCTTCTTAGGATAACATCTATTTATGTTATAGTGAAGGTATAGACCCCACCCGGTGAACAGCTACTGATTCATAAAAGTGTGCATAACAAAATCACATATAAGGAGGTGTAGAATGAGTTTGGTATGTAGTTGCACTTAGATTATGTTGGAAGCATGCTTAATTTTACGATTCTAAACTTCGAAATAAATAACATGCATGCTCTTCATTTGTTTGTGGGTAGTTTGTAATTTGGCTTGGTCTGGATTGTGTGATCATACACTCATGTTAAACTTATTATTAATTATCTAAATATGATATACACACATCTGTTGTAAGTACATTCTAATACACTGAAATTTATATGGAACATGCTTTACTGTCTCAACTTCGATTTGTTAATTATTTGATTCCTTTATTGGTGGATAATGCTGTCACCCAAAATATTGGTTGGGATGGATGCAAAGTGTGTCAGCGATGCAAATAAAGCATATTATAATAGTTTTTAAAAACATCAAACTCCAGAAAACACGTAAATATGAAACGTAGACGATGCCGTGGCATTATTGAAATACTAAAAAAGCTTCAGCAGTTGTACCACCACAACCTATTCCTTCCGTGCATTTTTGGCAGCCTTCGGTTTTAGTGGTGCGAGAGGCTTCTTGTATGTCCTACCAGTGGATGATCCTGCAGCTGATACACCCCCCCCCCCCCCCCCCCCCACGGCCGGAACCACGAACTTTGACCTTTGGAGAGGAGGATATGGCACCAGGCATGTTCGTCGCCATTTATCATCATCATCACCATCCTGCTAATTCAGAAACATATATGATTACTTTCTTCATACAATGGAACAATGCAGAAGAAATACAATTACCCTTACGTCATTAACAAATCAGAAGTGGGCGACGGTTCATGCTCGTTCATAATGCGAGAGATGGTGAAGGACCGATGGTTGGACGTGAAATGTAGTGGCCAACCTTAACCTGGAAACTGTATATCTTACCAACCATGTCCGCATAAAAGGAGGGGCTGAAGTAGCGGCTGAGTATCTTCTGGGTTAACACCCTCTCCAGCCTGTGATTGAAGTATCAGTTGCAAGCCGTAATATGTACTGTATGTGATATTACTGATGATGATATGCATTGGGATGCATACGTACCATAAGGTGTCCAGCCTCATATGCATGCATGTTGTGCAGTTTAGTCATTTCTCCATCAAAAACCAACAAATAGACCTTCATCAGTGTCATCGCAATACTCATTTCCACACGATAACTAAGGCAACATACACAATATGAATAATTCCATGTTAGAAAGTGCTGGTGGCGCATTACATATATTTTTCTAAAGAGTAAATAAAAAAATATGTAAAACACGTAAATGATTCACAATACCGGAGAACACCAACAGCGTTGGTATTGTTGCAGCTGCCGCACGTAAACGACGAAGCAGTCCTTTCGAGTTTCTTGGTGCATCTTGAGCAGGATACGTAACACCACCCTTTGTCCATCTTGATTCCAGTCACCTTACCGGTACACACGAACACAATATCCTACAATGCACCAATATTAGAATCACATACAGAATAGATTCGTGAAACCTAATATAATAAAACTGTATGATACAACCTGAGGTTCGGCAGTGATGATAAACTCATGCAGTTCCGAGATGCTCAACGGCTCTACTTTGGCATACCCTCTGAGCAAAGTAGGAACTGGAGTGTTTCCAGTGTATTTGGACACCAGTCTACAATGTTGTGAGTTACAAACATAAGATGTCATGGGTTATGAATATGGGAATTTTGTTGTGTAACATATTACGCATGAACCACCATAAACTTACTCATAGAACAAAATCGCCCCTGCTGCAGTCTCCTTATCCAAAATATATGAGTTGCTGACGTTGCGTTCAAAAACAAACGTCCTACAAACACATATTCAATGAGAATGCAAATAATTTTGTAAAATGTGTATAATAAGTTATGATCATAAATTTATTTATAAAAAGAATTTGTACCTCCAACAATCTTAGGATTGATGTTAGTTGCGACCACAACTCTAGGATCACTTCCAAAGTCTTCCAATTTCTTGTGGAAAGAGACTGCTTGTGAGTCAAACAGGCTTAGAGTCACAGTTACATCACTGCCAAAGAGAAACAGTTGAATAAAATGACCAAACCACAATGACAATGATAAACCTAATGTATATAGTAATAAGGTTAATGGCATTATAGTTTTGCTATTAACTTATCCAGTTGACTGTTGCCATGACACGTTCATTCATCTGTGGGCCGTCGCCTACTGTACTCTTCACAGCGGTGAGGCTCACCGAAAGAATATCTGGAGTCAACGAAAAGGTTGATTATGTTTCGGTAACAATAATTTAGTTGAAATTACAATTAGAACAATTTCGTATACCTGGGAGTTGTGTATTTGAATTAGCCAGGCCATCAGTGACATTTGATCGCGGAATCTAAACCGCTCTTCAGGTATCGGACCCCATCATGTCGGTTAACTCATCAAATGCAGTGGAATCACTAAACCGGATCATTAAAGGAGAGTCGGTTAAACCTAAAATTTGGGTTGCACCGTGTCACATCAAAACCGGCTCAAAGAGTAAAGAGACCCAGCCTTACATACGTGACCGGAAAGTGTCAAGACGGCTGACATGCACGGTCGCCGGCATGAGAGTGGACTGAAATTTATACGAAGAACAAACAAAAACATGAATTAAGATTCAGCAGTCAAAGGTGTTTGTTTTAGATATGAGAATAAACGCTCAAATATTCTGAGTTTTATCGCCGGAATCATACATGAGAATCAATGAAGATCATATCAACGCCCATTAGTTCGCCACGTGACGGACATTTCACGCTTCCCAGAAATCGTAGAAGCCGGACTTCCACCCTCGAAGAAGAAGCGGCCCGGCCGTCAAATCACGGAGAAAATGGTTTGATTAGCCATTATAACGATTAAGAAGTATCTAAAGCTTTTGGAATTGGAATGATAATCCACAGCGTAGGAGCGGTGACGCTTTTATAGAGGGGATACACCGGCTCTGGAAAGGATTAAGAGACATTCAATGCAAATCGTGGGTGGAGAGTAATGAACTCGCAGTTGATAACGAATCGTGGGGTGGAGAGTCATGACTCGTTCATGAAATGACGGTAGTCGTAACGATGACAATTGAAACGGCGACTCTGGTGTTTTTGTTTTTTAAGAATTGGAACATTGAAGGAGGAGTATGTGAAAACCTTAACGGCAGAGAGTGAATAGTTAGAAGCAGGTGGGCCAAATATGAGATTTCAGACCCAACAACATGATAATAAACCAACACAAAACCCCAACAATTTTCTTCTCATCGTTTAATCAGTCCAACAACACAAAGAAAGCTACACTTTCAATGTTTTTGACACGTGGCGGATGCAGGAGAAACCAATTGATGACGTATGATCAGGAGAAGTGAGAAAAGCTTCTTTTATATAGTAAGAAGTAAGATCTCGTAATTAGAAAAACTAATTGATGATTTGTATTAGGAACTGTTATATTTATAGATGAAAAACTTATTACATATAGAAAATGAAAAAATATTTCTAAGAAAGTGAATACTCCCTCCGTTTCACTATAATACATGTTTTAGAAAAATGATTTGTTTCATAAAGATAGATTTTTTATATTTTCTATAAGAATATTGCAAACTTCAAGAAAATTAATTAACTTTATTGAATTATTATTGGTCAAAAATTATTGAAAACTGAAAATTACAGAAATCAATACATTTAATATAGTGATTTAATGCGTTTTCTTAATATGTGTGAAAACTTCAAAAAGTCTATTTTTAAGAAACAGAGGGAGTATGAATTATTTTCGGGAATTACAGCCACTAATTAATGATCTCTATTAATTAATCAGCTCATACTTTTAGTAGTAAGTTGAATCAATCTATATATAATAACAAATCCTCTTTTTTATTCTCCGTTGTCATCATCTTTCTTTTATATGAAAATTTTCTTTTGAATCTATGGTAAAAAATTCTGTTTTTATAATAAGAAAAATAAATTCATTTCTTTACTTCATTAACAAAATAGTTTGACAACTATTCTCTAAATAGTTTTCCTTTTCAAAGGACACATCCATTTATAGTAACAAACGTATATTTTCATTGAATATTTCTTTTCAAAAACACATCCCTTATAGAATTAGGAACATTACATTTTCATAATGTATTTTAAACAACTCGTTCTTTCAATGCTCTTTTAATTGTTGAACTATGCACCCTTTCACATGTATTTTTAAATTTTTAAACAACACACTATTTCACATGCTTCTTTTAATTGCTGAATGACGTATCCTTTCATATATATTTTTAATTTATGAATGATACACATTCCACATTTCTCTTTTAATTTATGAGTAAAACACTTTTTAGATAATTGATACATTAAAGTAACTAATTATCTTTGTCATAATTTAAGTGAATTGTTTGTAATATTACCAACTCCAACTAACTAACAATCTTTAAATAGTAATTTTCTTGAGTGCACTATACACTGTGTATTGAGTATGGGAGATTATATATAATTTTTGGAAAAGTTTAAGAGAGGTATACACCCGAATTTGAAGATTGCAAAGAATATGTAATTATCTCTCTATCACACTTATATAGTGTATGGGATGTTGAGAACGTTTCTTTGGAAGAGACGAAGAAGGAACTTAAATAGAGAATGAAGATTAGCATACACCGTACGTTATATTCTTAAAGTATGTTAGTCTATTATTAAGATAATATTGCTAAGATGTCAAGAAATGGCTATCATCGAAGGGGGTGAGCAAGCAGTGTCGTCACGCAAAGGGTACTAACGTGTCATCACCCAAGCGCGTCGAACATGTCATCGATCAAGAGCGTACACAACATGTCGTGATCCAGAGGTACGAACGTATCGTGACCGAGACAGAGGTGCGAATGGGTCATCGACCAAAGGGGTGCGCAACGTGCAGTGACCGTAGAGGTGCGAATGGGTTGTGCCAATGGGGTGCGAAACGTTTCATGACTGTAGAGGTGCGAACATGTCGTAGCCGAAGAGGTGTGAATGTGTCATGACCGACAGGAGATCGAGCGTGTCGTGACAGAAGAAGTACTAACGTTTCATGACGCGAAGATGTGCAAACGTGTCGTGCCCGAGATGTTAAGTGATAATATGTTGTGATCGAAGAGGTGTGAATGTGTCGTGACGACAAGAGGTTAGATGGACTCGTGGTCAAAGGGTTCGAACATAGTCATGCGACTGAAGGATGTGAATGTGTCGTCATCCTAAAGGTGTGCAAGAAATGTACTGTCACTTAAAATGTGTGAACGTAATCATCACTGATGGGCTGTGCATGTAAGTAAACATTGCAACGCTTGATGATTACAATCTTTGGTGTATGATTGCAACTCTGATTAACCATTGCAACTATTGATTTTTAACAATTGCAACTCCAACTTTTGCACTATTAGTATTAACCATTTAAACTCTTTGCTAACCATTGCAATTGTTGGTTGTAACTCTAACTCTCTCTATATGGAGTTGTAGGAATTGGCAAAGAGATAAAAAAACAGAAACTAACAGTTTAATTAGAGAGCGAGAGAGAGAGATTCATTGTTCAAAGATCATCGAAGATCTCTGAAGAAACAATATAAACACTAAAGCTCCTTTTATTTCTCTTGTATCTTAGGCTAGAACAAGAGTGAGACTTTGATGTCTTATCATTAAAAAGATTTTTGTGTAATCCAAGGCTTGGAATAAAGTTGAAATATCTCTTTGAAAAATGACATTGGTGCGCGATTTAATCACTATCCAAGTTTATAATTCATATGTTACAACGCAATAAACAACAATCTAATAGAAAACCTATTTTTTCACTGACATCATCATTTTTAGTGGATAAAAATTCAACATAACATTTAAAGTTTACCACAGTTTTGTAAGTTAAAGAAATATCTTCTTTCATTTATAACTTAATTAAAAAACTGTTTTAGCAAAGGATATGTCATTCTCTATATCTTAAAGTGCATCTTTTCTTTAGCACCAAAGTCATCTGTTTATTATAGAAAAAAATTAAGATCTAACGGTTGAGTTTGTACTTAATCTCTAATCTAACGGTTACAATTTCATTTAGAAACTCGAGTATAATATCACAATTTTACTTAAACAAGAAACAACGTTCATTCTTTAAGAGTTGCATATTTTCTGAAACTTAGCGCATTATACCTTTTCATTGAATATTTTCATAACCGATATTTCATAAATCTTACATTGAACCTTATCATAAGCAAAAACCTTTTAAATATTTCGATCAATTAAGCAGAAAATATGTTAATTTATTAAAGAGTAATATTTTTTAAAAAATAACTGTTGTAAATTTTCACTAAACTATTTTATGACAGAAAATTGTATATGTTAAAAAATATATATACCTTTTGTTTTGAAATTTATTATATAATCATTTAAAAATATATTAAAATTTAATATTGGATTAGTTTACCTAATAATTCTGAAGGATTATATCACTTTGGAATATTTTTTTAATATCTTTATTTATAATAAATTCTAATAATCTTATTTTCATCTTCAATGCTTTTATTTTAACTATATTAGTTATATATTTTTAAAAAGTTCGTATTAATATTATTTTTTAGAAATTTAATATATATAAACACTTTTAAAATTAATATTTAAAATTTAATACTTTTGGAAGGATTGCATCATTGAGGCATTAAGTTTTCCAATATCTTTTATTTATAGTAAAGTTCTAATACCTTATTTCCATCTTTTTTATTTTAACTATAATAGTTATATATATATATATATATATTAATATATTTTAATTTTAAAACCTTTAACATTGTAAAATTTTTAAATTCAATACTGAAAATTTTAGATTAATTCCCCTCTCCCTCTCCTCTCCACGATTTTGCGGAGGTCCACATCCTATTTATTGTAAAATGAATCGATCATCCGGAAATGAATAGATACTGAAAGTTGAATTATCCCGTAAATAGAATGATGATTTGTAAGAGGTAATAATGAATTGTATTGATGAACCAAATTACAATTTACATTTTTATTAGGCTTGTGCATATTAAAATTTAAAATAATAATTAGATATTTTGTCCCTCTTACGCGCGGATAATATCTTAAATATTTTCTCCAATAATTTTATTTACATAATTTTTTATTTTTCAAAAAAATTGATAGAAAAATATAGAAAATACAGAATGATAGAGTACATAGAAAAAAGAATAGTGAATGAAAAAAATCATTGTAGATGTTGGTGCTACAAACATTACATAATTAGTTTATCCAAAAGAATTTTGCTGTATGAATTATGTTGTCAATTTTAAAATGTTGTTATCTATGAATAATAATAGACTTTATTTTTAAAAATATATTTTAGTTATCAATTAGTTGGTTCATCATTTGATAGTTGTTTGATAAGTAATATTAATAATGACCAAATTTGTTTTTGTGAAAATATTTTTTTTTGTTTCTAAATCATAAACCTTAAATCCTAAGTTCTATAGCATTTATTATAGATGCTACATTCAGTGACATACCTATAAATGTAATTATTCAAGAAATGATGGGACTATTATTGATTGGTGTATGTATAATGGTGACCAAAATGTTTCTGTAGATATTGTAAATTTCTTTTAGGGATTTTTAAAATGGTGTCATGTATTTATGAATAAAAATGTGGATGGTTAATCTCTTTGTCCTCTTTTGATTCATCGATAGATTAGTATATTTTTAGTGTAGACAATTGTTAACCGGAATTCAAATGAGGTACAAATATAGCATATGATAATTATTATTGAAAAGTAAAAATCCAACATATATGAAAATTTATGTATACTTCCGTAAGTCCAACTAAAACTCCACAATAAATGTAGTATAAGATTGGATATCTTTTAGTACTCAAGCTTCTAACTACAGTATTTAACTATTTAAATTATTTTTAGTGGCTTATAGATTATGTATTTAGTATTAAAAAAAATTGGTTACTTTTGCACTAAATAAAATATTGAGTGAGGTTAATAATTTATATTATTATATGGTCGATAATTCTATTTCAGGCTAAGAAGACATTAGCATAAGATTGATAACCTATGGCATAAAGCCTTTAAGTTTTAAAATTCTTAATAAAGCTTTGAAAACATATATTTCCATTTTAAATTGTTTCATACTATTTTAAGTTTTAATACATATTAGTTTTTTTCTTGCTACGCACAGATTATATATTTTGAATTAAACTAAAAGTATTAATTTTAAACTTGTATGTGAACATTTATGTGTTTACATTGTATTTAATGCAGTTTAAATTTAGAATAATTTTGACAAAAATATTAGATATTCATTCCTTTTACCAAGTTTAAGCTGAATATTTTATTATTTTTTGCTTTATAACTGGTAAAATTGATGAATTTATTTTTGAAATTATCTATGTGAAAATTATTTTCTATTATTGTAAAATATATTTACATCTAATGACAAAAAAAAAAAGCAGTAGTACAATTAACTCAACAAAGATGAGGAAGGCAGGTTGGGGTTCTTTTCTGCTTCTTTGTCATACAACTCAGCTTAACATTTATTTTGTGTGATGTAATCTTTTATACTCTATTTTTTTCTTCATATATTTTGAAACTCTTATTAATGATGTTTACTGAATTGTTGATGATCTTGAAGAGTATTAATTTAAGCATTCATTTCAATTAGTTTATAAAATTTACTCCCTTCGTTACAAAATAATTTATGTTTTAGAATTTTTCACAAATATACAGAAAACATGTTAATAAATTTATTATTTTTATGATTAACTATTTCCTATAACTTTTAGCCAATTGAAATTCAATAAATATAATAAATGTATTCATAATTACAATTTATATTATTATATGCATTGAAAATGTGAAATATGTATCTTTTGAAACAATTTTTTTCTAAAACATGGATTATATTTATATAGAGGGAGTAATATTTACGGTACATTAACTTGAGCTGTTTTTTTTTGAATATGTGTTAAATTTATTCAAAAGAAAATACTCTTTTTACAACAAGTGCATCAGTTTTGAAAAATACGACAAGGATATTTAGATAGGAGTAGAGAGTGTGTTATCGTGTGGCTAGCCACAGAAAGAGTGCTGCTTCAAACTTGAAGTTTCCTTGTTGGCGAAAAGTGAGGCATCTATTCTGAATTTTTCAATCCACTATTCTTGCTGGTGCTGCTGCTATAATAGGTGTGGCCCCATGTTCTCTTTCATTTCTTTCTTTCCACAGCGAGTGTATTGTTGCTTGGATAGTGTATCGGATCAAGAACATTTGAGAGCATCTCTGTTTCCTCTCCATACTCAGGTCTATAAGCTCTGACCACCATGTAGTGAATCTCGTTTGCAACATACATGTCATTAGAAGCGACCAGACCTCCGATGAGTAGGTGCAATCGAAAAACAAGTGTTCTCGAGTCTCTAAAGGGTCTTGTCAGAAGATGCACAATGGGTTTGCACTTGCATTCCAGGAAAGCATTCTATTGCCTGTGAATAAACCTGTTTGAATGGTAAATTAGGAAACCATACTTTTGTGTACACTGTTGAAACCATATCGATTTCCACCAAAGTGACTTGTGACTCGTGCCTTTCGAATCAGCTCCCATGTTTTCTTTGTTGAGAAACTGGGGCTTGAAACTTGTTTGTGCCTTGTTTCTAGAGAGATTGATCCTGCGTCAGTGTCATCTTTTACCTTTATACATCATTAAGCCTTTCAAACTTCCTTGAACGCTTCCACTCCGATGTCTTCGAAGTCTCCTATTAGCCATAGCCATGTTAACGGTTTAAGTGTGCTGGAATGCCCATATCAACACATCCACGAGGCCCAAAAAGATCATGTAGTCTACCCATAGGTGACCATGCATCAAACCAGAAAGAGTTCCTTGTCCATCTCCCACTTCTCATTCTTTGTAACTCTTTTGCCTTATCCCGATACTTTAAAACCTTCCTCCACACCCAGAAACCAGCTGCTGTTGCGTCATTAATAGACCAGAGATTACCTCGCTTGATCAAAATAAGTGTGAATCCACTTTGACCAAAGAGAATATTAACCAGAGACAATGTGCCATATCAGTTTCAGGCAACATACATTATTCACTTCCTTTAAAGATCGAAGACCTAGACCACCTTCATGTTTAGTCTTGGTCACTATTTCCCAAGAAATCTTAGCTTTATGAGAACTTAAAGTAGGTCCCGACCACAAAAACGCTGAGAAAATACTGTCTATCTCCTTAATACATTCTCTTGGTAGCAAGAAACCAGCCATCTAAAAATTGACTATACCTAACAACACAGATTTGATGAGTTGGAGTCGCCCCGCCATAGAGGGGAAACTATTTGTCCAGGTACTAATACGGCTTCATATTCTCTCAATCAAAACATTATAATCAGACTTTCCCATTTCGCTTAGAAAGTAGTGGCAACCCCAAATATCACACCGGCAACTTACCGGAGGCAAACTCAAATCGCTGCTCAAGCTGTTTGAAGAGATTAGTCTGAGATTCCGAGCGTAGTACATTGTTGGTTTCTCCATACTTATTTTTCAATCCAGAGGACTTTACCAAAGTGAGTGAAAACATCAACAATACTTTCCACTTCTCAAGCTGTTGAAGAGATTCGTCTGAGTCCGAGCGTAGTACATTGTTGGTTTCTCCAGTACTTATTTTCAATCCAGAGACTTTACCAAAGTGAGTGAAAACATCAACAATTACTTTCCACTGATCGAAATTCTCAATCCGTGAAAACCATGATATCTGCGAAACTTAAGTGAGTAAGCCCGATATTTTGCACTTCGGGTGATATCCCAAGTTATGATCTACTCATCTCTATATCCTCCAAAGTCTGCTGGTTTTGTTGCCAAAATTCTCTGAAGAAACTCTCAGCTTCAGCTTTGATTTCTTCTGACTTTTGAAAAATCCGACCGGTCTTTGGCAGTGTAATCTTTGACGGAATTATTAAGTCACCCTAGTGTGTTGCTGCTCTATGAAATGCCTTATTGTTTTTATCACCTACATTTCAACCAAGTAATTTTGATTTCTGCTTGAGAAATCTTCCTCCAATGTGGAAATATGTTCCAACGCTGTGAGAGCTTTGTTCTCTCTATCCCAGATTTTATGGAGATGGGTTCCTCAAATGATCCTCCTGTTTAATACATAATCATCATAAGCCTCTGCTGCTTTCAGAGTCAGATTACCCATCTTCTCCTTTGCCAAAACATGAATGTCGGGCCTTAGAGCTTTGAGTTTCTTTGAGAATCTGAATAAAGATGATGTCGACATGTAGATAGGCTTTGTTTTCTTCCAAAAATTCTCCATCGTTGGCTGAAATCCCTCCAGCTTAGCAACAACATTCACGAATTTAAAAGGTCTCTTTGGGCGATTAGTTTCATGCCTTAAGTGAAATCTGCATCATAAATGGTCTGAACACCTTCCTCCTTCAAACACATTATACGAATACAGAAATAACCTAATCCAGTGGTCAGTGACTAATACTCTATCCAACTTCTTTGATATTAGACCCTCATCTCTTTTATTTGTCCATGTAAACATGGCCATAGACTTGCTAGAATCAGATTAAACTGCAATGACCAGCAGTAGCCTAAAAAGTCTTGCATGCCATGCGATATTATAGGATCAGTCTCGTGCAAAGATGTTCCTCCATATTAGTATCTCGCTAAAGTCTCCAGCAACCATCCAAGGCTTTTGACGAATGATAGGAGAGTTATGATGGTTCTTTAAATCCTCCCAAAGCTCCTTTCTATTCGATTCCAAATTTTTTTGCGTATATCACAGTGTAGAAAAAACATGTCTACACATTCATTTATCTCCACTGAAACTCTGGTCAGCTGATCACTCTTATAAAAAGGAGTAATTCTCACTTCAGGTCTCCACATCAGCCAAATTCGACCTAAAGGATTATACTCGTAGTTAGACATTATAGACCAGCCCCGAAAGACTGAGTTTGATATCCTCTCACTTCTTCTTCCTTAACTCGCATTTCCAACAACGCACCAAATAAAAACCTTGGTTCTGAACCCACTTCTTCACTACAGAATGTTTGATGGATTTGTTAAATCCTCTTACATTCCAGAAGAAACCGGACATCAATAATGCTTTCGAAAGTTAACTTTTTCAAAATACTAGGATTCGCATCCTTGGTCTTTTGAACAGAGTTTTCAGAAATGAACTTGTGATTTGGTTTTCGAGTTGCGAGGAAGGGACTGTCCGTTGATGGATAATCTCTGTTTCACTCGCCTTTCTACTTCTGGAGGAGAGTGTTCCTCATCCTTTTCCGTCATGTATTATTTGGAGGTTCCAAGTCCATCTTGTCTGATACCTCTGAAATATTCTCATTTTGTTCCTCTCTGAGCTAAGCACTCAGAACAGGGAATTGGATAATGTGGAAATACTTGTCTATACTCAAGAGATTGTTTATTTTCTTTGTGATCGACATGCTTTCCAGAAAACTATGGACCAACCAGCTTCATCTGAGTGACATGATCCCGTCTGGTTGTAGTGTGTGTGCTACAACATCCTCTGCATTCTGCATATCACTCGGACTCACTGGATTATCCACCTGTTTCGGAGTATCAATTTTGTCACGCTTTCAAGTCTTCTATAATCTCATCTCCACTTACCGGACTCAATCTCTTCACCTCTCATTGCCAAGCTTTACTCTCCTCCGTCTCTACATCAATATCTACTGTAATATATGCTTTCCACGCATGTGCTGTGTCTTTTCAACAATCACACTCTCTGCAACAAAAACTCAATCCTTTCGAACGAAACATTGAAATTGGGAAAGCATTCCTCATATGACCACATGCGTATGACTTTTTTTCTTTTTGGCAGTCTCATCAGGGAATGGAGACACTTGACTGACAGCTGGAACATCCGCAAAATTCACCATACTCTCTGCTAGTATTTTACCTTACCAGAAGCGTACTATTCGAATTTCATCGTTGTTGCATTAATAGGATAAAACTCACCGTCTGAGAGAATTATCCCGCTTGTCCATATCTTGTGGCATGGCAGTGAATTTTGCAATATGAGGAGCTTTATCTAGGAATTTTCTATCAAAATATCTCCCATAGTGGTGGCAGCGTCAATTAAAACTTTCCTCTGGAACATCACTGATTTCACCTATTCTAACTGAGATCTCCACATCGTACTCCTTCAGAGTTGATGTCCTTGCCCACTGCAGAAACGTACGACCCTTTCATTTTCTGAGATTGTGTACCACTTTAGCTACTGCATATCTCTACCACATCGGAGCCGAATCCCCACTCATCGGAGACCAATGTCGAGGTGGCACGGTGCCGTGGAAAAGTTGAGAACCAGAAACCCTAGTCGCACTCCAAATCACCCTCAGAATGAGTTGTTCACTTGTCTGGAAATAAACTTGTTGTACATTATATAGTCTTGAGTTGTCCGCATTTCCGTTACAAGGATCCTGGTATATTTACACCATCCATGCATATATTTTGTAGAAGAGAACAAATACAACCGTTTAAAAAGTCACCTCAGAGTCTGCTATTTCTAACGCTCTTGCTTTTTCAAGAGGAATTAAGTTATTGCAATCCTTTTGAGAGAGTTCTGTACTCCATCTAAGCAACATGTATTGAAAATGAGGTTTTTATTAGTAATGTTAATCATAAATTTCAGAAGCTTCTTATTTAACACGCATACCATATAATTCTTTCGTCAAAGAAACGAATTATGATCCAAACTGATACTTTAAAAAGCAGTTTAGGTGTCACTAAAAGACATTATTTATAAGAGATAATATCAAATAGACCTAAAAAGTTTATATCAAAATACGCTTAAAGAAAAAATAATCAAAATAAATTTTATTAAAGTGTATAAATAAACATTTATACCTTTGGGTAATTAATCTAAACTTAGGGTTTAGAGTTATGGGATGGGGTTTGGAGTGAGGTTTAAAATTAAAAAATATATATTAAAATTTTTCAAATAAAAAGATCTATTTTGTCATTTTTCTTTTTAAGGTCTATTTTGATACAAAACTTCAAAAGGTTCTATTTGAGAGATTTGCCCTTTATTATAACCGAGTATAAAGTTTTATTTTGAAACTTATAACTAAACTCAATATAAAGTCGATGAGATAAAGATAGCCAAGTTGACATAATTCATGTAAGACTCATATAACATAGTAAAGAGAAAAGGGAAACGCCTAGATTACCCCCTAAAAGTAATTATGTGGAGGGCCTAGATAGTGAGGTCTTTCTTCGAGAACTTAGCAGGGATTTCAAGCTCATAGCTAAAGGAAGAGCAGAAGAGATTAATAATTTAAACAGATGACAATACAAATTGAAAAAAATTAGCTAGACACTGAAACAAAGAGTAGAGAAATAGTAACTGTAAGGTATTTTACCAAGCAAACAATCACACTAGCAAGCTCTAATATCACTTTGTTACGGACCTACTCATACGATTTACATATATCCTTGTTCATGACTCAAAAAATTTTTCACCCAGTTCACGGACGCACCGCTACATCTTGGGTGAATCCATGATCCCACAACATTCACTATGAAGTATCGAAAAACACCTCCGACGTGGTTTGCAAGATCATAACTCTCTTTATCCTGGTTAAACAAACCTAGAGAATACAAAGAAGAATACAAGAGAAGTACATGGCTAAGAGCTAAGCCTAGAGTAACATATTTATCTCTAACTTACTCTATCTCTCTAAGAGACACCATGGAAGCCCTCCAAAGAGGCGTAGAGGCTTCTGCCTCCCAGAAGCTTGGCTTAGAGGCACATGTCGTGACCTCTCCTTCTTTTTATGTCAACACTTAATCTAATGGGCTTTTATCGATTAAGCCCATAAGTTTTCCGCGCGTAACTTGTGAAAGCCGGCCCAAGTTGTACACGTCTGATGGGCTTAACCAAAACTCACAATAACCTTTGAGCACGTGAGATGTCTTTAAAATGTAGGGTCATCAGAGGACTTGCCGGAGATTTGATCAGATTTCATTGCCATTGCTTGATTTGGTTGAATGGAGGTCGTAGAAAGTGGATCGAGGTGAGATTTGAGGAGGAGGTATAAATAATATGAGAAACAGAGGGAGGCGAAAGGGATGTTAAATTGAGGGTCATGGCTCAACCCTCTTTTGTTTAAAATAAACGCAGTCCTATTTTAATCGTATTTTAATCAAGGGTTACGACTCGTACCAGGGTTAACCCATTTAATTTTATGCATGTAAATAAATGTTTGTATACTAATTTTAACAAAAAATACATTTTTAACAACTTAAAATATGATCATATAAATGGAAAAAATCATAAAATCGAGTTTTCCAGCTAAAACCGCAACATCGAGTTTTCCGCCAAAACCGCAAATTTGAGTTATCCCGCCAAAACCGCAAAATTGAGTTTCTCCGCCAAAACCGCAAAATCAAGTTTTTCGCCAAAACTGCAAAAACGCGTTTTCCCTGCAAAATCGCAAAATCGCATTTTTCATCAAAACCGCAAAATCGCGTTTCCCGCCCAAAACCGCAAAATCAAGTTTTTCCGCCAAAACCGCAAAATCAAGCTTTTCCGCCAAAACCACAAAATCGAGTTTTCTCGCCAAAACCGCAAAATCGCGTTTTTCGCCAAAATTGGCAAAATCAAGTTTTCCCGCCAAAATTGCCAAAGTCGTGTTTTCGTGCCAAAAAATGTAAAATCGAGTTTTCCCACCTAAACCGCAAAATCACATTTTCCCACCAAAATCAGGAAATATAGTTTTCTCGCCAAAGCCGCAAATCGCGTTTTCCAGCCAAACAGCAAAATCGAGTTTCCCTGCCAAAACCGCTAAATCGAGTTTTTCCACCAAACCGCAAAAATTGAGTTTTCTCGCCAAAACTGTCTAATCACAAATCAAGTTTTCCCGCTAAAACAACAAAACCTTAAAACACGATTTTTGGTTTTCGCAAAAAAAACTCGATTTCGTGATTTTGGTGAAAAAATCAATTTTTCGTTTTTTTGAGGTTTTTCCGAGAAAACTTTTGCATAATCAAACAAATTTAAATTTTAATAAATATTTAAATAGTATATAATAATTGTGTGAATCCAAATAAATAGGCTAAAATTTAAACCCTATACATATAGGGCTAACCATTTTTAAACCATGTTTCAAAAATAAGGGTAAGGGCTAGAAATAGTTTTAAAGGATTAAGGCTAACCCAATTAGATTGAGCTCGTATTGACATCTCAAGGGCTAAACCTATTAGATTGAGCCCATATTAACATCCCTATAAAGGATATAAGTTCTCTCATGAAGATAGTATTAAAGGAGGATTAAATGAGGAGTAGTGGAGAGGGGGGAAGGACGTTAACTAAACCTAAACGGAGATTTGCATAGTTACGGGTGAAAGAAATTGAAGCGATGAAGGAGATGAAAGTGTCGTAGCTGTTGGAAGGGTTGTGGAATTTACTTAGATGACCCAGTCTAAAATTTGCGCAACCCAGTAAATTAGGCCCATTTTTGATGTTTGTAGCGGATGTGTCAAATCTAGTACACTTATTGGTTGGTGGATTTTATTTGTCGACTTGAACAGGTTAAAAGATGAACATATTCAATTTTTAGTATTGTAAGATTCTGTATTTAGTAAATTTAATTGATATTTAATTTGGGAAATGATATTTTTAACACTCGATATCACACATTTACATCATTATATAATTTCTAACTCTATTAGGGAAATGATATTTATATTGGAAAACTTAGTACGTATAGAAAATAAATAATAGTGGTAAGAAAGTGACTGATTTTTTTTCAGAAATTCCAATCGATAATTAATGATCTTGTAGTTTCAGTAATAAGTTGAATCAATTATTGTAAGTTGAATTGACCATGGATAATAATGTAAATCACTGAAAGTTGAACTGAACATAATAATTTGAATCGATAATTTTTTATCTTGAAAATATAATGGTAATTTTATGGAGAATTGATAACTTATACTGAAAATCTAACCACATGTACGTTTATTTTTAACTAAGTTTGTGCATATAAAAGGCTTAATTAAATATTTCCTAAAAACTAATTGATGATTTGTATTGGGAACTGATATTTAAACTGATAAACTTATACATATATAAAGTGACCAATAACGGTAATAAAGTGAATATGAATTGTTCTCGGAAAATTTGATAGATAATTTATGACTAGGCAGTAACCCGCACCGTACGCGAAATGAAAAATTCGATTAGATTATTTATTTACATTGTACTGAGAAATTGTCGTATAGCTTTTCGTAGGGATGAACATTCAGATATCTGTTCGGATTTAGTTGGTATATTCGAACTTCTTATTTTCAGAATTAGATATTCAGATATTTACAAATTTCAGTTTGAATATGGTTTAGAGTTGATTAAAATTATTGCTGATTCGGTTTAAGTTCGATACCCATTTTAATTATATAATTTTCAACAACAATGTAAATATATTTAAGTCCTCAAAATCAAAACAACATAAAACATATAAATTTGAATAATGTAAAAGTAAATACTTAAATTTGAATAAAATTTGTTCAGTTTAAATATTTAGAAGGAGAACATATAGATTTTTTCAGTATTTTGAACATTTTTTATTATTATAAATATTTACATGTGACTATTTTAATAATATTTAGATATTTTCATATGTTTGAATATCTAATAGATATAAGATTTAAAATAATAAATATATTTAAGTTATAATTGTGATTGAGATATTTTCGATATCCAAAATATTTAAGGTTGAATTGAATTCAGGTGTTGTTACCCAAATATCAAAATTTTAGATCTATCTACGTCCTTAATCAATTTTTAGTTTATGTATAGTACTCCCTCTGTTTCATTATTAAGTGGCCATTTTAGGTTTTTGCACACAGATTAAGAAAACAATTAATTTTGCATATTTTCTATATAAAAACACAATTACCTATACACCTAACCATATTTCAACCAATAGAAAAAATAAACTACAACATAAAATTAATAAATTTGCATCGAAAGTCAAAAAACGACACTTATTTTGTAACAAAAAAACTTCTCTAAAACGACACTTAATATGAAACGGAGGGAGTATTACTTCAAATCAAGTTCGGTTCATTTCTTCTGATCCATATATTTTACCAGAACATATTTTCTTCTACTAATATAAAGCAAAATAAAATAAATGTATTACAAAAAAATTAGGTTTATTTTACATAAATGATTATTAGACCATACTTTAAGAATATAAATATAAATGGTTGGACGTCATGTCAATATTGGTGGACATGTTGCAAATAATCTATAACAATAACGTGTACTTTCTTATAAAAATTATTGGTAAATATAATAAAATACGATATAATTGAGTGAAAAGGTTTGCGTCGAAATATGTGATATGTTCATCTGGCAAATGAATTTTTTTTTTTCAATCGATTTACGAATTTCTTTTCTTTAAAAGCTTTCTGTTTTCTGATTTTTTTCTACCAAATTGATTTTGTTTCTAATTCTTGATTTGATATGAAAAAAAACTTAATACTTGAATAAACTAAAGATCTGAATTTGTGTGTGTTTTGTATCTAACTCAATTTCTTTATAGAAACCTCAATCATAGCAAAGTTCACCAAGCTACAAAACTTCCAATTTCTAAAACCATTTTTATTCCAAACATTTTAGTTTGATGTGAATCTTAAATGATTTTTTAATTTTTTTCTTTTCAACAATGATATTATTCACTAGTTGCACAGAAAAAACTTCAATTCACTAATATAAAAGCTTAAATACAAAAACTAAAATTATTTGATTACAAAAAATTAATGTGTGAACACATTAAATTGTATGCAGTAAAGTTAGGAAAAATTAATGTGTGAACGCAATAAATGTTAACGGAGAGATTTATTTAAAAGGAAAACAATAGTTTGCAGTAAAGTTAATTTTCTTATGGGAAACGTTCTCCACTCGACACATCAGTGTTTTTCAAAATAAAAGCTTTCTCGTAAAAACACGTCACATACCTTGTGAATAAGCATTAAGGTAAGTTTTAAAAATGTTTCTCTTTTAATATATAGGGGATTTCTCTTAATTATGATTCTTTGTATGGCTCAATTAATTTTCTTGTAATTTGAGTAATATACTAGGTGACCTGGGTGCGGGTATAAATAGATTCAAATTATGGATTAAGTAGTATAAAGTTTTAGCAGTAACAGATTTTATAACATAAGACCACCGTCTTTGGGAGAAAGCATCAGGCACATGAAAATGTTGGTACTCGATATTATACAATAAAGACGAGATGGAACAAAGTAACTTCAGTATCAAGAGGTAGTCGTTCCGGTATGCATAATTGCAACGTCCCAAAATAATTTGTGTGTTTAAGAAGATATTTTATTTTCCAAATCTGGAATTAATAGTGTATAGTTTTAGAAGTAACATATTTTATATTATCACTAATTAGAATTGTTTTGTATATGTGTTGTAAGTCTTTAGGTAAAATATTATTATTTTTATTTTTTCGCAAAGTTTATGTAGACATATTAAAAGAAAATATAATAAAATTGAAAGTATTGTCCATAAATTATATCAAGTATGAAGTACTTGGTCACCTAGTTTCTCTATTATTTAATTGAGACTATATTTTGGATTATTAACTCTTGTCATTTAGTTCCTGTTAGACTTGTTTTGGATTACAACTTTATAATAGTACGTATTGTTCTGTTTCTGTCTTTTCTATCATTCACCTGCCAAGAAATAGCCAACAGCTCTTGCCAGTTTCGTTGGTTACTACTATAAACCGTTTTCACAGATATTCATCTGATGGTAAAAAATGGTTTTGTCCAGCCACTACAAAGATTTGAAGGTGCAGACGACACTACTGAACCCTTGAGGTCTCTAATTCACAGCACAAATCTTTTATGAACCAAGCTTAGGCAATCACTGAGCTCACGTATCCTCTATGTACATATAGAAAGTACCATATGTATCTATACTTGTAAAACATCTCTTTTTCTCTACACTTCTTTACCACTAAAGGGCAAAGACGGTGAAGATTCTCCGCTGATTCTGCTAGGAGCCGGAGTATTCCTCCGTGACTGACGTTTGGTGGGAACAATAATGGCTTCGTCTTCAAACTTCTCGAGCTTGTCATCATAGTCATCATCATCTTCATCTCCTTTGAAAACCGGATGAATGTAAGCACTCTGCAAGTAGCCTTTTAGGTTCAGGTTCGGTTCTTTGGCACTTTCCAATGTATCTTTCATCTTAGCTTCCTGTAAATAACAATGATTCAGAATTGGTATCGTTGAGGATATGTTATATGTGAAAAAGGTTGTTAGAAGAAACAAACCTGTAAAGGGTATCTGATAAAGGCTGGCTCATATGCAACTTAGCTGATTAGAGAATCAATTAGGGAAGCTATGCACCCGAAAAGATTTTAAATTTACCTGGTAAAGGTGAAATTTTGTGAAGAACTGCAATGAAGAATCCACCAGTGTTCTGATCATGAGGCACTATCCTTACACAGCGTTCAAGGGGAAGATCACAGACTTCCTCAGCTGATTCATCAGAGATAGAAGCCATTTCTCTAGAGCTGCTTTCGCCACCTGTTGTGGAGTCTTTATCACTTTTACCAGAAGGAAACATGCTTCTTAGAACTCCGTCTCTCTGTAGTTTTGGAACATCTTTGTAAGATCTATGCCAGCCACCTCTATCATGCACCTGAATCCACACATACACACTTATGTTGCTTATAATTATTGTTTGTCTTTGCTGAAAAGAACACATAGACATATCGTTTACCTTCCACTTCTTAAGACCTGGTCTTCGTATAAGTTCAGGAAGCTTATCTGAGACATCTACAAGCTCAAGAGAGCATCCACATCTCCTCAGAATCTGAACAATATAATCAATCAGCATCCAGAAGAGCAGGCTTATGGAGAAAGAAAACAGAAACTAATAAATTACTTCAACAACGACAGCTTCATCTTCAATTGGGTTCATTGAGCAGGTTGAGTATACCATTCTCCCACTAACTTTTAGCAGAGACAAACCTGAAACCAGACAATGCAGATAGAAGTCAACACATAAGATTTGCAAGTCAGGTCATCTGTAAAATAAAAGCTTACCTCTCATGGCAATCACAACTTGTAGACTATGACCATTCCCGATCCAGAATTCCTGTGCAGAAAAAGAAAATAACAGTAAGAATCTCGAAGCAAGTGGAATAAAAAACAATGACAATTTGGAAGCTTATAGATTTGGATTGGAAACCATCTTCGCCATATGTCTGGAGCCTTGCGCAGAGTACCATCACCACTACATGGTACGTCGCATAAGACACGATCAAAGAGAAGCTGATCAATGGGGCCATGGTACATCTCAGATGATACGGAAAAGGTTCTCTTCGAGAAACATTGTTGGAAAATGTTGACCTTCATTGTTGGTGACTATCAAGTTGGTCGTACACGTTCTTTTAGTTTGGTGAATAAGAAGGTTAGATCTTTTATAATCAACATCATTCGCCACCACCTGATTCAACCGAAAAAATTAGAAAAGGTAAGAAAATTATCCATCAACCAACCAAAAAAGAGTAATACAGACCATTCCATTAGGTAGAGATCCTGGTTCTGCTGATTCATGAATTATCTCAAGAAGCTGAAATGTCTTGGAACCAGGTGCAGCACACACTGTTCAAACAAGTGAATCAGTTAAGCATTAATCCTCAAGTCCATATCCATCTCATATCGCTCGAAGTTACATTCCTCAGCTGCTTAGCCAACTCCAATGTGTTGTTTGTCCAGTTCACTGGCACAAGAACTGCCCAGGCTAGCACTGCTATTGGAGCAAAGATCTTAAGCCTGCACATATAAGGAAAATATAAGAGATCGTTTAAAGAATCATATAACATAGTAACTCTTATGCTTCTTGATTTTTAATTCTCTAAAAAAAGAAACAATGTTTTTCTTGGCTCGCACCATTGCCATTGTGCGATCAAAGAGAAGAATGTGTGGGTGTAAAGACATCGAGATTCACCTATATATATATATACAAAGTGAATGTTCTCAGATTAATGACACCAAGATAATATTCATACAATAAATAATGAAAACATTTAAAGTAAGATATTAATTGGATTTAGTGAGCACGTTATTTATTGGGTTCTTTTAGCACTAAACCCCAGGCACTAAATCTGATATTCATATGATATGATTATTCTTGCGCACGTTATTTATTTGTAATAAGGAAACTAATTATTCGATGTATTAACTAATATTATTGCGCAAGTAATTTATTTGTTATAAGGAAACTAATTATTACATGTATTAACTAATATTCTTGCGCAAGTAATTTATTTGTTATAAGGAAACTAATTATTACATGTATTAACTAATACTCTTGCGCAAGTAATTTATTAACTAATTATATAAGTCATTTGGAAATTAATATTAATTGGTCATTAAATTATGTTTTCCTTTGCAATTAGTATTCAATGTTACTTTCCTATTATAGTGGGATCGATGAATTAAAAAAATGATAAAGAAATTCTAAAAAATCGACCAATCAAATGTCTCAAATTCTTCTGAGAAGCTCTGTATAAGTGACATGTGGCAAAGTGACTTCTCTTTTAATATATAGAGATTAAATCGATCCTCGAAAGTTGGATCTGATGACTTGTATTGAGAAACTGATTACATTTAGTGGTTGTTCGTTTATATGTCAACTCTCTGGATCTATTATTCCATTTATATGATTCATCCAAATGATTGATTCAAATATTATTGAAATTAGTTTGTATATCCAGATGGATAATGTAGATGAATTATTTAAATGGACCTATGTTCATTTCTTTATCTTCATTTTATCTAGATGAATTCAGTAAATGAATTACTAATATACACTTGTTTAAATTTAATCATATTTCATTTTGTTTGGCTATATTAATTATCTAAAATAGAATTATTTTAAAATATAACTTTTAGCGGAAAACATAAATTTGCGGTTCTATCGGAAAAATAAATATCATGATCTTGGCGAGAAATTTAATTTTTGATTTTAACGAGAAAAGTAATTTTATGGTTTTGTTGGGAAAATGAAATTCTTTTTTTTTGACAGGAAAATTCGGTTTCGTGATTTTAGCGTGAATTTTTTTTGCAGTTCTCGTGGGCAAAATGTGCTTTACGGGGAAATATGATTTTTGAGTTGCCGAGGAAACACATTTTATAGCTTTGGTAGGAAAACGCGTTTTTGTGTTTTTGGCAGGAAAACACGTTTTTTGCGTTTATGTAAGGAAAACACGTTTTTGCGTTTCTGGCAAAAAAAACATGTTTTTGCGTTTGTGGCGGAAAAACACGTTTTTGCGTTTGTGGCGGAAAAACACGTTTTTGCGGTTTTGGCGGAAAAATGCATTTTCACGTTTTTGGCGAGAAAAACACATTTTTACGTTTTTGGCGAGAAAACGATTTTTGTGGTTTTAACGGGAAAATGAATTTTTTGGTTTTAGCGGTAAAATGAGTTTTTATATTTTTGGCGGGAATATACGTTTTAGCGGTTTTGGCGGAAAAATGCGTTTTTATTATTTTGGCGGAAAATGTGTTTTTGATGTTTGTCATTTATCGTGAGTGATAAAATGGCATTAAGTTCAGGCTTGTAATTTATGAAATATATGAGGGATATAATAGACATTATACAATTTTGACAGAATCATCTCCATCCAGATTGTTCATTTTCGATCAGCTAGATGATTTAAAAAATTAAACCTAAACTTATAAAATCATCCAGATGAACTAGTCATATGAATTGTAATTTAAAGTTTAAACGAACAAAACTCTCATCTCCATCTAGATGACTCATCTGGATGTTGAAACGAACATCCCCTTACATTTCATTTATGAGGCTTGTGTATAGATAGTTTAGTTAATTATCTAGTAGTTAGAAAAGCTAATTGTTTTGTATTGTGAATTGATATTTATATTGAAAACTTATTGCTTGTAAGAATTTTAATTAATTATAAATAAAGAACTGATGATTTGAATAGGTAATGATAATTTGTACTATAAAATTGATTACATATAAAAAGTTCAATTAATTATCACATAAGGTTCATGATTGCTTTTCTATAGCGAGTGCGGTCTTGCAAATGTACTTAAAGGTTCATATTTTCTTTTCTGTAGTGAATGATGACATATCTTTGCAAAGGTTTCCATACAAACTCATATGCAACGTTCATGTTTTACACACAAAAATTGAATTAGATATCAAATGGAAAAGAAAAGAGATAGGATGATATTGTGAGAAAAAAGACTTGTCTTTGCATTTCAAACTCATATCCAAGATTCTTGATTAACACACAAAAAAAAACTTGAACAAGATATCAATTGGAAAAATAAACAGATCAAATGATATTATGAGAGAAGACTTATCTTTGTTTTCCTCTTACAAAGTTAGATTCAAGGTTCATGTTTGTTGGCAACGGATTTGGCACTCTCATCATAGTTCTTCATAAATTCTAATTGGCACATTTAATAAAATTGAAGTTTATAAAGAATATGAAGTTGACAAAGAAAAGAAGTCAACATAGAAATGAAAGTCAATGGAAAAGGCAAAATACCTTTAAAAAAAATATACCTTAAAGATAAAAAAGAAAAGCCTAGAAACAAAAATAAAATAAAAATACTTTAAAACTTATATAAATAGACGGACTCCTCAGGATTAATTAATCATCTGGAAACATTTAGATCTTTCTCTTAAAAGCTTAAAAGACCCAATTCTCTCCTAAATATCATTTCCCACGACTTATCTATCTTGTAATGAACTATGGTTTTACAATCTCCATTCAAATGGTATCTAGACAGCTTTTAACCGGGTTCAATTATAAGAAAGATAACATATTTTCCATGTATTTTTTTGAATCTGACTTCAATACACAAAAATCTCCTAAACCACCATTGAATTCATGCTCTTATTAAATACACCGAATTCAGATTTTGCAATTTATATCAATTCCTCGACCCTATGTAATGTCTTGATTAAAGTAGAAAGATAAAACCGAAGAACACATTTTCCTCTGTAACAAGTTCATTTATATGAAAAATAACACTCATCTTCTCCATAATGCTATAATCTGTAAACACATATTTCTGTTTGACTCTTTTGTATTACCATTTTTACGTTAAGAATGGGTAAATAAGATAACAATTTTTTAACTCAGTCATAGAAAACAATGCAAACCTAAAAACATGATTTGGGCACATGACACAATGGGAGAATAGTGTAGTGATTATGGGTTCATCAGTTGGTTCCGTATTCTTTTGAGCTTGGAGTATGATGAGCTCTATTCACAAAAAAAAAAAGCCAATATATTCACTTGATAGTTCTAAAATTGTTTCTTTTTTTCTATGACTAAGTTATTTATTTTACATAGAATGAAATTAGATATTTCTTTGGTATTCTTTTTTTAGAAAAAGAGATCAACATGAAATAGAAAATTCATACCAAAGATGAAAAAGGAGAAATAAAGGTTTGAGGCTTCAATTCGTTCCTTTTTTTTGTCGACCATGTTTTCCATATACTACATCTTATACTTGTACGGTCAAATAAGGATATTGCGATTTATTTCAAGAAGGATTAACTGGAATAACATTTTAAACCTCCACTACCAGCCTGGAAATAGTTATAGACTTACCGAGATAAACACCATATTTGCTTTAACCTTTTTATTGTCCATGATAGCACATCCATCAAAAGCATTAGTTCAGCCCCTTACTCGTTTTTTTTTGGTGGAGCCAACTCAACCTTTTACTGGGGTCAGTTGCATAATTTAATTATGTTACATGGGTTAATAACTTAAATCTATTCAACATTTTTTTTAGTTTTTTTTTTCGTCAGAAATACCAAAAAAATATCCGTGTGGATCATATGACCACCCTAAGATAAAGGTAGCTCCGTCACTGGAGCCAAAACCCAAACGGCTAATTGCCGGAGACTTGTCCATTGATGTCAGATAGATTAGGTTGCTCACAAGGAAATTAGAAACCCCTACAGAGCTCATGGTTTATAGAGACCTTGGATAAAAAAGCTTTTTAGACCTTTAACATAGTTGAAACATTTAGCATTTAAAAAAATATATTATACAAAATATTATTAAATTTAGATAAGAAACATATAAAATTAAAAATATATATAATACATGTATATTTATTTTTTTCTTAAGAAGACTATTGATTTTTTTTTAATAAAAAAGTAGACCCCTAATATTATGGGCCAGGGCGGTCGCGGCCGGTCGCACTCCTCACCTTCATAACTGAGTCGACACTGGGTCCATATCGCCTAGCCACAAGGATGAATAATCTGGGAGGAAAGTTTTAATACACGATCCTTAAGATCTTTAGGAGCCCCCTTGACCACCCTACCACACTATTGTGGTTCCCTTACTCGTTCTTTCATTATAAAAACTACGAAAATCTGTGTATTTAGTGTTTATATTGGTGTCTGTCTCATGTATGTTAGGTTTTAGAAGTTAAATATAAGCATGTATATGCGTTTAAGGGTCTAACTGGTTATCTGCTACCACCTGCAAACGCACTTTTGCAGTTAGTAGCGATTGTCGGTGTTTTGTAACAATCACAAAAAGAAATTGCAAATCACTTCAAACGCTCTGAACCTCTTAAAAGCATAAGTTGGCTCTATCTAGCGTTTGCGGTTCGGGTGGATAAATAAATATAAAAATATTTTTAAAATTTAAAATAAAATTTTTAAATATAAATATTATAAATAAAAATATAATTTATATTTAATTAAATATAATTTAAATTAAAATATTTTTCATTTTTGTATTTAGAAAAATATAAAAAGGAAACTAAAATTTAAAAATTTAATTCATATAAATTATTAAATATTTTTAATAATAGCAATTAAACATAGTATTTTAATACATTAAGAGTACTTCTGTAATTAAATATTTTTACGAATTAACGTGATCACGACACATAAAAAAACTGATTTCTTAAATAATATTATGGAGATAGAAAAGTCGAACATTTGTACACCCATCCAACTCCGCTTTTCACAAAGCATACATGGACAATCATAAAGGAAGCAACCTCAAAACAAGCAAATACCATATATATATATATATATATATATATATATATATATATGTCTCAATTTAACCAGTTTCATCCATAAACAAGCGGAAAACCACAAACCCGAAAAGGTTGCCTAGAAGCATTTCCTGTGAACAATGGCTGGTCCTGTTTCCTCATATTCTGCCTTTGAAATCCAGATCTGCATTTCATAACAAGGGTAACAAACATTAGTACTTTGAATCATTGTAACATCCGCATAGTTAAAGAGTTTCCTATACCTGTTGAAATGTGCTAAGAAAAGCCAAGATAGAACCTCCAATCCATACACTATATTTCCTCTCAGGTGGTGCGACCAACTTAATCTTCATGCTGCTTGGTGCCAACGCCGTGATCTCTTTGCTCATACAATCAGCAATCCCTGGAAACATGGTCGAGCCACCACTAAGCACAATGTTACCGTATAAGTCCTTTCTGATGTCAACATCTCATTTCATGATTGATTTATGATTTGTCCCATGAATTCCTGGTGTTTCCATTCCGACAAACGATGGCTGAAAGAGGACTTCCGGACAGCGGAACCGTTCTCCACCAATCGTGACCTGAACATCAGGAAGTTCATAGCTCTTCTCGATCGCAGAGCTTGATTTGTCTGTCTCAACCTCCTGCTCATAATACAACGCCACATAGGCACGCTTCTCCTTGATGTCTCTCACGATTTCTATCTCAGCACTTGTGGTGAATGTGTACCCCTCTCTTTGTTAAAATATTCATCAAAACATCGGTAAGATCTCGTCCAGCTAAGACAATCCTATTGATAGCATGAGGATGCGCATAGCCTTCATAGATAGGAACCGTGTGACTTGCTCTATCACCAGAATCCAACTCAGTACCTGCAAGTAAACTAACCAAGCCAAACAAAACCAAAACCAAACCAACAAGAGTGACTTTAGTTTCTGAGAAACCAAACTAGAGACTTTGTTCCAATTAATTATCAAAGTGTCTAACCTGTAGTACGGCCACTGGCGTAAAGCGAAAGCACTGCTTCAATGGCAACATACATGTAAGCACCAAATTTAAAAAATTGGCAAATTTTAAATGTAAAGCAATATTCTTTAAGTGATAAGAATTACAATAGAATAATATAATGTCGTAGTTGAAAAATAATTGGGCTGAAGCAAAGTCGATATTTAGATCTCTCTCCTTAATCTTTTAAACGTCCGTAGTGTGTTGATTTGATACGTTTAAGAATCCCAGGATACAATTGTCTTTATATTCAATCTCACAACACTTGAGAACCAACAGGATTGGATCATATCCACAATATACTAGTTAGGATGGACTATGTCCTAAGTAATATGTTTTAGAGTTATTCTAGTAAGGGTTGCTTAGTAGGTATCAGCATAGAATATGTCAATGGATTAGTGCTAATCTGAGTATTTTTAAGATAAAATCTGCAAAATAAATTTCTGCTAAAAATCTATATAAATCATGCAATAATGTATTTGTGATTTGATTTCCTTGCTAAGAAAGGTAGTAGATATTTTAACATACACAAATAATATTATTCCTTTTAATGATATACAGACTTGGAATAAATATATTAGTAAAATTTTATTACTTCTATGTAAAGTAATTCCACCAAGATATTGTACCTACAATATGAGTAATAAGTAATAAACAGAACCAAATTCTATTAATTGGAAATGATGTATTCATCCTTGTATAGAATTTATAAATAAAGGTGTAAGTTCATTTTATGAAATATTCATTCATAGTTCATACACAGGATAAAAGAAAAAGAAAAAAAAACATATAGAAAAAATGGGTAAAAATTTGAACATCGTATTGATAATGATGATGATGATTATAGCGGTGTTTGTGATTGGGGGTGAAGCAAAATCAGAAATAGAATGCAATATCATTTGTCGTCCTCATTGCCAACCTTCATCATCAGCAGGAGAATGTTCTGACTGTCACAGAAAATGTAACCAGTCTCCACCATCCGTGAAGAAAAAGATTCTAAAGATTCAAAACAGCAACAAACAATATGATTTACATAATTAATTTACAACATATGCCATGATTATAGTGATAAAGACTTAATCAAGATTTCGTACTTCAAAACTTATGTATTTTCTCCTTATAAATAAAATAATGTTTTTTTTGTACTCACCCTAAGTGAATTTCTTATTGGTGAAACATAATTAACTTAAAATAATAAACATAACTATTTTGTGAGGATAAAATTGATTAAATCAATTTATTCATATATATATTTTTCACTGTTAGTTATGACATTTGATTAAATGCATACCTCTAGTAGGGTTGTCTTCATTAATAAATTAAGTTTTGTTTCATCAAAATATTCGTAAATGATTAAAGTGCAAATTTAAAGATAAAATATTTTTTGTTTGTTTTCATACATGAATATATAGCTTCAAATTTGTGAAATTCTCAAATATTGTTTTAGCTTTAATGTTCTAAGATATATATATATATATAACTGAGATTACGTATTGGTTACAGATATTTCTTTTGAATCTTATGCACTACATCAATCAATTAGTTATTTAACAATATTAGGAGCATCGAGATTGACATATGACAAAGTTTAACCATTTTTTATTGAGAGATCTATATAATTGATGTTCATTTTTTGTTTATTTTTTATTGTAGAATTACATTGTTAAAAAAATGTAAGATATTTAACCATATATTTTCTTCAAAGTTGTATATGATAAACATAACAAGTATTACCATTTTAAAACAGGTTGGATTTCCAACCGTCAATCATCCTAATTCGACCAAAGATAGACGAAGCGGCTACCAATCCAAGTTTTACCACTTGACAAGCCTAAACTAACTCAATATAGGGGACCTGAAGATGGTTGACCAAAAAACAGCTAACATGTTCAAAAGTCACTATCCACTTCATGTTTATTTTTGTGTTAACATTTTCTTTTCTGATAATAACATTATTATTCATTCTACGAGGGTAAGACATATTTGGTTACATGTTCCTAATAACCCTAATTTTTTTCTATGTATATACTACTCCATACGTTTTTTAAAATATGTCATCCTGACATTTTTTAATTAAAAGTGTTATTTTAAAGTTTCAATACAATTTATAATTATATTAAATTAAATATTAAATACAAAATTCTTTGATTTTATTAAGAGAAGTATTTATTTCAAAATTCACTATCTACTTCATGTTTATTTTTGTGCAAACATTTTTTTCTTTTTTTGTGCGAACATTTTTTTCTGACAATAATAAAATTATTAATTCAAAGAGGGTACGAGAGATTTGTTTACAGAGTTCCTAATAACCCTAATTTATTTTACTATGTATATAATACTCTTACACTTTTTCTTGTTAAAAAGTGTTATTTTGGAATTTCAATGCAATTTATATTTATTTTAAACTAACTATTATTTACAAAATTCTTTGATTTTATAAAAATATTTATTTTAAATATTATTGGTTAAATATGTGTAACTAATAAAAACATAAACGCATATTTATCATTTTTTAATTAGTGTGAAAAATGTCAAAATTAACTCTTTGCAAAACGGATGGAGGATTACATAGCATGTCAAACCTAGAATCTATGTTATACTGTCAAACACAAAAAAAAATAAGCAAGAGATTGTTGTTTTGTTTTTCTTCGGTGTATTTCAATGAGAAGAGCAATAGCTATTATATATCCCACTAACCACATGCTACGTTTGTCACAAACCAAACTCTTGAACGTTGGCCATAAAACGGAGATTTTCATCATAATTATATGGATGTGCATTTAGATATAGGTTAAAAAATTAGAATCAATTTTGTATTTACTCCCTCACTAATTCACGTTGACCATTACCATTATGATTATAAAAGATATTTTCCCATTTATAATACTAACTTTGTTAACCACAAAGTCCACAATAAAGATTTAGACCAACAAATCTAATTTCCTTATTTTTTTAATCTATCAAACCATTTATTAAATTTCAAACCATGAAAGTTATATATAATCCAAATATACTTTCTTATACAATTAAAGTTTTTAAACTTCAAAGTTATTCCTTTTCCAATTTAAATAAAAGAAGAATTAACCTCATATTTTCTAATGTGATATATTTTAAAAATAATACACATTATACTTCCATTTCTCATTCAAAACGAACTTCGTTTTTTGACATATGATTACACTATATCACAGTGATCAAAACACGAAATTTAACAATCTCATGTTCTGGTCATTCCGATATTCAATTTTCTCGAAAAAACCACTGGAATATTGGCCATAACCATTTGTCTAAAAACCAGTTCCAACAATCTCCCACATGAATAGAAATGATTCTAGACACTAGATGACTCGCTATACTTGATTGACTTGACTACTTAGACAAGATTCGACAAGACTCAAAAAGACTTGATAAAACGACTTTTGAAAGTATAAACAAAAAATCCTCTGCATGATGAGTTGGTAGAAATTTTCCAGCCTTTAACATGTCATTGTTAGTAGCTATCGGATTTACTCGGCCAGGTAGTGAACATGATGTCTTGAACCACCCGGGCTTTGATGTAAACCTATACAATAGCTAAAACAAAGCTTCATTTTTTCATAGATTAGGTTCTCTATTGTGTTCATTTTGGCAATGAACAGTCCTGGTTAATCATCAGTGAACTTAGAGAATATAGTCTTTCCTTCATTCTCCTAGAAACAGCTTTATTTCACACTCACATAGTGATTTGCCATTAGCTTTTTTTAGAGGAGTATCATGTACTACTCCATTCATATTTCAAAACAACGGACACAAGTCAATAAAAGAAAATGCTTATCCTATATTCCTTACATGTAGCATTTGTTTAATCATCCTAGGAACTGGGTATAGACCGAAGTCTTACAGTGCTTTGGGCAGATTTAGTTTGACTCAGTTGTCTCCTTGAATCTATTTCTTGGGATCTCCAGTCATTTAGGTAGAGTTACCGTCAAACCTCATCTTAATTCATAGGCTTTAACTCATTCCTTTTGAAAATATGACAATTAAATCTCATGAAACACCTTTAATAATTGGATCATTGGTTGCCATATGATTGGAATTTATCCATTGAAATTAATTGTTCCAAGTAGCCCATAACTTATAAATATATGCCTCAATATTTTAGTTATAGCTTTTCAGTATTTATTAACTCAATTACATGTGTGGTAAGAACTATTAACCCCCCATATTTTCTAAATTAACTTAGAAATTATTATTTTCCAAATTATATTATATATATATATATATATATATATTGAACAAATTCTAAACCACACAATTTTATGTGATTTACATCAAAAATGTTCATTTGTCTTCTCTACCAGAGAGGATGAGGTTTTTTTTTTTTAGGTATTATGTGTAGATATTTTACATTTATTATATCATAAACAATGTTTTTCCATTGAGCAACCAATTGTTCATAAACTCAATCAAATAATAAAATCTTCATTATTCTTTATTGAACTGAAATAGTAAACAAATGAAAATATCCTTTACACATTTTAAGGTATGATTTTTTTAACATACATTTAACCTTCTAAATTCTAACTTGTTTCGCATAAACTATATTTCATTATTGTTTATTCTTTATTTGTGAACCACATGATCTTATCTTATTTTTTCATATTTCTAAATAAATAATTTTTGTCGTGAATTGATGTCACTGATCTTATTAAATTTATTAAAATTATATATAATATTGAATAAATTATTTTATTGTGATATTGAAATTTTTATGAACATTATATTATGCCACCTGGAGAAGATATAATAAACAATGATTTAAAAATACAAAATTAGGTAATATTAAATTTTTTTTGTTATCGAAAATCTATTAAAATTTTGATGTTTTATTTTTGGTTTATTTGTGATTTAATATTTAACTCTGTTTTTTGACAGTAGATTTTTATAACTTAAGATTTAAGTATTGCTATGTTTATTATATGTCATCATTTTTTCTATATTATTATGAAATATGTTTTATATTTTTAATAGCTAATATATTAAAATAAAATAAATTAATTTATTAACATGTGATTCACCCGCGGTCGACCCAATATTTCGTTAATGTATATGTTTTACTGACATGTGATTCTGTAATTGAAGAAAAAAGAATTCTGTGATTGAGTCTCTCCTTGCATACGGAGGAAACCCACTGGAAGAAGAAAAAGGGTTTAAGAAGTTGAAGATGCTCTTTAGAAAATCAGATCAATATCCAAATTTTGTATCAGCCAAACAGTTTCAGACCCCCAGTATCATTTTCACTATCAGGTAAGTGAAGGTTAGTCATGCTCATAAAAAGGAGCCTGGTCTTACTTATTAAAAGTTCCCTAACATGCAGGTTTTATTATTGCATGAACAGGGAGATCAACATATCTCAAGAAAGCTGACCAAGTATGAGTAGATCTTTGTTTCCATTAAATGAAAAATTTCGTCATAGTAATCAATCTTTCTGAAGAAAGCTCACCAAATCATGTGCTTGTGAATTTGATTTCTTATAACCTATCTTTGATGGATTAAAAACATAAGATTTATGATGTCAAATTCCCTAATCAAAATAGGTTTTGTGGCTAGACTACATTTACTTTTGTGAACCAAGTCACCCACTTTCTCTTTTTGTCGAAGAGACTTAGAAAACTCAAACTCAAAGAAATAGTCGAACATTTGCATACACACAAGCCTCCATTTTCCACAAAACATACATGAACAACCATAAGGAAACGAAACTCACAAGACGCCAATACCAAACATATATATATTCACTTTAGCCAGTTTTATCAATCAACAAGCCGAAAACCACAAACACCAACCAATAGGTTTTGTCTAGAAGCACTTCCTGTGAACAATGGCTGGTCCTGATTCCTCATATTCTGCCTTTGATATCCACATCTGCATTTCCAAACAAATGAACCAAACATCATCACTTTAGTTAAATCTATGTAACATCAACACAGTTTTAAAAAAAGTTTACCTGTTGGAATGTGCTAAGAGAAGCCAAGATGGAACCTCCAATCCATACACTATACTTCCTCTCAGGTGGTGCGACCACCTTAATCTTCATACTGCTTGGTGCCAACGCGGTGATCTCTTTGCTCATACGATCAGCAATCCCTGGAAACATGGTCGAGCCACCACTAAGCACAATGTTACCGTATAAGTCCTTTCTGATGTCAACGTCACATTTCATGATAGAGTTATAAGTTGTCTCATGAATCCCCGGTGCTTCCATTCCGACAAACGATGGCTGAAAGAGGACTTCCGGACAACGGAACCGTTCTGCACCAATCGTGATCACCTGACCATCAGGAAGCTCATAAGTCTTCTCGATCGCAGAGCTTGATTTGGCTGTCTCAACCTCCTGCTCATAATCCAACGCCACATAGGCAAGCTTCTCCTTGATGTCTCTCACGATTTCTCTCTCAGCGCTTGTGGTGAATGTATACCCTCTCTCCGTCAAGATCTTCATCAAAGCATCAGTAAGATCTCTTCCAGCTAAGTCAAGCCTAAGAATAGCATGAGGAAGCGCATAGCCTTCGTAGATAGGGACCGTGGTGACTCACGCCATCACCTGAATCCAACACAATACCTGCAAGTAAACCAAACCAAACCAACAAGAGGGAATTAAGTTACAGAGCAACCAGAGTAAAGACTCAGCTCCAATATACAGTAAACCTGTAGTACGGCACTGGCGTAAAGCGAAAGCACGGCTTGAATGGCAACATACATAGCAGGGACATCAAAAGTCTCAAACATGATCTGAGTCATCTTTTCTCTGTTGGCTTTAGGGTTGAGAGGAGCTTCAGTAAGAAGAACAGGGTGTTCCTCAGGAGCAACACGAAGCTCATTGTAGAAAGTGTGATGCCAAATCTTCTCCATGTCATCCCAGTTACTAACAATACCATGTTCAATGGGGTACTTCAAGGTAAGTATACCTCTTTTGGATTGAGCCTCGTCGCCAACGTAGGCATCTTTCTGTCCCATTCCAACCATAACACCAGCATGTCTAGGACGACCTATGATGCTAGGGAAGACTGCTCTCGGAGCATCGTCACCAGCAAAACCAGCCTATCAAAACGGTTAAAGGTTAGACTTGATCAACAAGTTATGAGAGAATAAAAATAAATATTTGAAAAGAAACTAGGAAGAAGAGAAAAGGAGATCACCTTGACCATCCCGGTTCCGTTATCGACAACAAGTGGTTGAATCTCCTCAGCTTCTGCCATAATATTAGATTACAAAACCTGAAGCAGAGAAAGAGGATCAGATTCCGAAGGAGAGATGTTAAAACGACTAACATCACGAGTTGAAAGACATGCAAATCGAATATTGTTTGTTTGGTATGCATGATCGAAGGGAAAGTATAAAAAAAGTAGATCAGTTGGAAGCAAATGATCATGGGCTAGAAGAGAGTGATCATATAGCAAAGACAAGACAGAAGTAACTGAAAGAAGGAAGGAAAGAGAAAAGAAACTTACAGTGGCTAACGCAGAGATCTGAATCGCAATGATGGTGGGGGGGGGGGGGGGGGGGGGGAGTGAGGAGTTTGTGTAGTGAAGGAATCTAAAACAGTAAAAGGACAGAGAAAAGGAAGAGAAGAAATGTGTAGTGTGTCATTAGTGCTTCGTGGCCCCTCTCGTAATTTTCTTGCTTTCCTTTCTTTTTCTTTGCTTTTCTTGTCAATCAAATCAAAAAAACACTTTAATTTCTTCGGTTTTGAAGTTTGTGTAAAATTGTACGATTGATAGCCTAGAGAATTATTAATTCGATACATAACTTATTCTTCCAAGATTAAAAATTAATTTTGGAGATTATAATTAGGCAGAAAAAAATATCTCTCAAAAAAAAAAAGTTAAAGGTGGATCACATCTAATTCTCATTTTTTTCTTGCTTCCTTCTTCATCTGTCTGATCCATGGTGGAGTGACCATCGGCACAACAAAATCATTAAACTGCTAAAAAGAAATGGGAGTTTCTGTTTGAAATCGATATAAAACACGGTTTCTCTATATCGTTGTTAAGGAAATGAACAATCAGTTTATACTAAGTACCACATCATCTTGGTGTAGCGGCCTGAAGATAAGGTTCATAATCGGTGGACTTACCCAGCGACCCCTCACAGCGGTATTAGTAAGCTGTTATGAGCCTCCAAAAGTCAATTCTCAATTTTTGACCACGCGTTTAACCTATTTTATTTAGGATCGGTCTAAGTTTGTTGGATCAACCAAGCTTCCATTTAGATATTTGTATATATGTTTTTAGACTAAGACCATAATTTATTTTGTTTTCTCTATAAACATTTGATACTTTGGTGAACGATTCATCTTTTAATCTATATTCATCTTGTTTCTTGTGTTATTTGAGTAAATTTTGCTATCTAATCATATGATTAAGCTTGAATCAAATATGGATTTAAAGTTTATTATGTTGATTAGTGAGTAAATTCATTTTGAACTTATGGGCTGATTGAGTGATGATTTAGAGTGTGTAGTGTTAAATTCTTCATATTATATGCTTATATTTTGTTCAAGCTAGTTTAGGATCGATATCCATAAATTAGGTGTTAGAATGAATAATAAAGAGAAGAATAAGCAAGCTGGTTGAAGATAGAATCTAGATCAAAAGACTTGACTCACAAGGAATTATGAAGGTTGTATTATATCACTTGACTAACCTGACTTGCAAAGGCAAGGAATGAGTTGGGGAGGACCTTGTGGACGTTTCTAGGATCCAGAAACTTTAGGATACTCAGTTTGAATTCAAAAGGAAGAATCTGGTTTGAATTAGGAAGAGAAAAGTCATATGGGTGCATAAGGAGTTGTAGCATACATGTCACTATCACCTTGTAGACCAAATCCTGCCTCTGGTCTATTTCTCCTCATCTGGAGGTGCTCTCCCTTGGTTGTATCCCCTTTGGCCTCTTCTCATTCCCTACATAATTATTTGTTTATGTTTCCCTCATTTAATCTTTGTTTATTGTAAGTTATTGCATATTTAAAGGTTTCACCACTCTTGTAACAAGTTGAACTGAATATATACAAGTTTCGCTCTCTAATTTCGTGTGCTCTCTCTCCCTTGCTTGTGTATAAACAATATTCACAATGTACGGAGTTAAGTATTATGGTTTAGAGGTTGTCTTAGCTATTTCTTTCTTAAATTAGCCTAATACTTTCAAACTCACTCTAACTCTTCTTTATATATTGTCTTAACTCTAACTTACTGTTTCTAAATCTCACTCATCTAAGTACACAAACTATAAGTGTTGTGTTACTTCTCAAGGATTAGATTCATACTAGAGAGTTTCTGCTTCATATAACCAGTTTACTGTCTAAGATTCTTGGTTATATAGTAAGTTATGTATGAGGATTCAAATACAAGTTTGTTGTCTCTGATCGTGATGGTGAGTTCATGTTTTATGGTTGAAGGGGATTCACTCACAAGTTGAATTAATCTCTACTTACATGAGACAAACACTCATGAATTCCAACATGGTATCATAGCTTTGTTGCTCTTCTTTGGGATTAAACTATCTGAAGTTAAGTTCTCTTGAATATAGTCTTGCTTCTGTCCTTAGGAAAATTGATTTGTTGTTGCATGAGTGCTTAGTCTTGTCATTAGGATTCAGAGAGTGTTGTTAGATATAATCATAAAGATACATGTCCATTAAGAGAAAAAACCACAATCAAGCAAAGAGGGATGTGGTCTCAAAGCATTAGTGATCATCATTGGCTCTCATCTTCCAAGCTTGAACACATACTCTCATTCTCAGGTTAAGCTTGAGGAATGGTGTTAATATGATAAGCCAATGTCCATTCTTCATAAACTTAAGCAAGGAAAGTACCTAAAACTATACTTATCTTGTTTGAATAGGTTTGCCCCTTGAGAATTAATGTAGGTGTGTGTGTGTATTGTTTGAGTCAGGTACTTGACCTCACGAGAAGAGTTTGGTCGTGGATCAAACGCTTTTGATGATGGCTGGATGTCAGAAGAAAGGGGGAGACAAAGAACCAATCACATGAAGAGTTCCAAGAAGTTTTGAGTGTGAAACAAGGAAGGCATTGGTGTTTTCTTGCCATTGAAGAAAGGCCATGATACAGGTTTATGAGTCCCTAAACTTGATCATAAACTCATAAACCCACTGGTCAATCCCTAAGCTGAAGTAGTTGCACTCTTTTTCCCTAAGTATGGATTTCATCACAAGAGGTTTTCCATACTTAAGTTTTAA
Source organism: Moricandia arvensis (assembly GCA_905132765.1). NCBI lineage: Eukaryota > Viridiplantae > Streptophyta > Magnoliopsida > Brassicales > Brassicaceae > Moricandia > Moricandia arvensis. The sequence continues at coordinate 44,925 of CAJHQP010005376.1, forward strand.
TGAGGCAAGTACTATCAGTTCCAAGCTTGCCCAAGGATATCCTATGATAAAGCTTGAGGGGAAGTGTTAGAATGAATAATAAACAGAAGAATAAGCAAGCTGGTTGAAGATAGAATCTAGATCAAAAAGACTTGACTCACAAGGAATTATGAAGGTTGTCCTATATCACTTGATCTAACCTGACTTGCAAGGAAGAAATGAGTTGGGGAGGACCTTGTGAACGTTGCTAGGCTCCAGAAACCTTAGGATACTCAGTTTGAATTCAAAAGGAAGGATCTAATTTGAATTAGGCAGAGAAAAGTCACATGGGTGCATAAGGAGTTGTAGCATACTTTCACTATCACCATGGAGACAACACCCTGATTGATGTCCCTTTCTCCTCATCTCGATGTTTTTCTCCCTTGGTTGTATCCCCTTTGGCCTCTTCTCATTCCTACATAATTATTTGTGTATGTTTTCCTGATTTAATCTTTGTTTTATGTAAGTGATTGCATATTTAAAGGTTTCACCACTATTGTAACAAGTTGAACTGAATATATAGAAGTCTCTCTCTCTAATTCCGTGTGCTATCTCTCCCTTGGTTGTGTCTAAACAATATTCACAATGTACGGAGACTGCCTTAACTTTTTAGAGGCTACCTTAACTTTTCTCTCTTAAGGTAGCTTAATACTTGTCAAGCTCACTCTAAACTCTTCTTTATCTATTGTCTTAAACTCTATCTTATTGATTCTAAATCTCATTCATCTAAGTACATAAACTCTAAGTGCTATGTTGCTTATCAAGGAATTAGATTCATACTAGAGAGTTTCTGCTTCATATAACCAATTTATTGTCTAGGATTCTTGGTTATATAGTAAGTTGTGTATGAAGATTCAACCACAAGTTGGTTGTCTCTAATCTTTGAATGGTGAGTTCATTGTATGGTTGAATGAGATTCAGTCACAAGTTGAATGAATCTCTCTTTACATGAGACAAACACTCATGAATTCCAAACACTAAGTTCTAGCACATTTCTTATATGAAGTGTTTGATGAAATATCTAAACCAAATTGACAATGCTTTTGTTTGCTTAACCAATGGAAAATTATTGAAGCTTAGAAAATTATGATTTGTTCTTAAGGATTGCCCTAATTGAATTAAACTAAAGAAATTTGATATATAATGATTGAATCCAACTAGATTATTGTCTTAAGAAATAATTAGTCTATCACTTATCTCTAGAAATTGACTGATTGTTTGTATGAGCATTCTAGATTAGATCTTGATCATCCAAAATCAATATCTTTACCCATGAGTTTTTCCTTAATTCGGTTAAGAACATGTAGATTGAGTTATCAGTCCTTATCAGATTTGGTGTCATTTGTCGAGGGCTATTTATGGACTCTGAGTAATATTATATATACTATTATTTTTAAATGAACTTATTCTATTTTGTATTAGGTATGTGTCTACTTTTGGTTGATAAGGTAGTGTAGGCAAAACCTCAATGTGCAATGGTTAGGGGCGGACATTTCTATTTAATTTTGGTTTTGGTTTGGGTTCCTTTGGTTTATTTTGGTCAAAACTTTACCCAAAGTTAACCTAAATTAATTTAATTTGGTTTGTGTTAGGTTTGTTTAGTTTTAATTCGGTTTAGTTTGGTTTGATTTTTTTGGGTTCCGGTT
>CAJHQP010005377.1:0-46577 GCA_905132765.1 Moricandia arvensis
ATACACTAGAGTTGGACCCGCTCACCGAGCGGATGTTAATTTAAATCTTGTTTCGTGATATAGTTATATGTTTTTACATGATGATATATTATATATAAAATATACTTATCTTGACTAATTAAAAATAAACATAAAGTCAACAAACGTAATATGGTTATTCATTTGTAACCGTCAATTGTATAATAAAATTTATATCCCAGTAAAAATAGTGTTATTTGTTTACACATGAGTTTTCGTCAATTATTAAAAGAATTAGTTGGAATATTTTTAACAAAAGTATAATATTATTTCTATATTATTCATATATTTTATTAAAAACTTAGCACATGAAATCTATAATATAAATTTTTACTTATGTATTTATATTTTGTTTAATGATATTTATAAACATATAGGTTATTTGAATACTTTTAGGTTCATATGAACCTACCCGGACCCGGAAGGGTCAACTCAAACCCCGTTTAAAAATTTATAATAACTACATGTAGTTTAGTTTTAAAACAACAAAAAAACGATATCAAAAAACCGATTTCTATTTGGATGGATACTTGGATGAATGTGAATAAATAAAAACTATTTATTAACCGGTTGGAATTTTTGTCACGAATGAAATAATTTTATTCAAACATATGAAATTATTATGATTAACACGTAAAATAAGTGATGTTGATTATTATAATAAATATAATTAATAAAGTAATTAGAAAATAAAAAAAGGAAGATATAATAAACATTTTAAAATTTGGATAAAACAATATTCCTAATTAGTAGTTTCATTAAAATATCAATTGTTTGATTTATGATAGTGTAATAAATCGATTAAGTTAATTTGGATAAGACAACATTCCTTAATTGTAGCTTCATTAAAACATCAATAGTGTTAAGGATAATTATGGTTGACTCGTAGTTATCTCATTCATGTTGTAGTTATCTCTATGTTAGAGATAGAGCCTATCTACACTTTTGTAGTTGTATATATATGAGTGCTTATGAATGAGAATGAATATACTTTTCCCACAACACGTTATCAGCACGATAGTCTCTACCCTAAAAGCTAAAAACCAAAAAAAACCCTAATCTGCCGGCGAACTTCAAACAACTCGTTCTCTCAAACCGTGTGGACTCAGAAAACGTGTAATATATCAAATTGAAGCCCCGGACGAGACGAATCGTTCTATGAAAACGGCTTGTCATTCCGACCTCTGACGCGCCCGCACGCTCCATTACAGTGAGCGCCGTCAAACCTGGAAAACTGCATACGAATTAAAAAGCTAAGTTTTCTCATAAACCCTAAGTTTTTCATGAACCCTAATGTTCTTTATCTCACAGAATAAAGACTTTGGATAATATCTAATCTTGCTTACAAACTTGATATCAGCTAGATTCAATCCCATTGGTTGCAACTCAAAAGGAACAAACATCAAAGGAGCAACCCATTCCCTCTCTAAGGTGGTCCGATTTCCTACTCCATACAAGAACAGGTTCTTCTATAAACCCTAATTAATAGAAACCAATACTCTAGGTATGGAATCAAGAAATCTATAATAGGATAGCGGATAGATTGAGTGATTACTTGATCATATATAACCGGATGATAGGATATAAAATCTGGTTGTATGAAGAACACTAAACCCTAAATTTTAAATCGGTTTGTTCTCTACATAATTGATTGATTGTTTGTGCATGGTAAAATCTATCCTAATGTCGATCATAGGGCCTTGAAAACCCTAGTTTGATTCGCCCATATCATGGATAGGTTGCTAGAAAGTTGTTTTCCCTCACTCGTTGGAAACCCTAGCCGAAACTCTTGCATGAACCCTAGAACCCTAATTTCCTTTTTAGGTTAACTTGATATATTTTTGAGTTTGATTGTTTTGGAATGTTTCCATATTTGATTGATTGAGAGTTTAGGTTGATAGAATAAAAAAGAAAACCTAATCTCGAATTTGAAAAGTTCCCTAAAGACATAAAACCTAAAATTTGGAAAATATGAGATTTTAAGAAATTTTCCTTTTTGGATTATTTCCATATTGCTTGTTTGATAATAGGTTGATAGATTGATTGTAAACCTTAACCTCGAAATTGACAATTCTCTAAAGTTATAAGACTTAAAATTTGGATGATATGAGAATTTAGGAAAATTTCCATTTTTCAAACTTTCCATTTTTTTTGAAAGTTTCCATTTTTGAAATTTTCCATTTCCTGAAATTTCCATATTCAAAATTTCCATTTTTGAAATTTTCCATTTTTGAAAATTTCCATTTTTGAAAGTTTCCATTTTTGACTTTCATGAATGTTAGGGTGATAGATTGATTTGTATACACACCCATGAACTTGAAATTGGAAATTTTAAAGGCTAAACCCTAAAATATGGATTGCTTGAAATTTTAGGAAAGTTTCCATTTTGATGATCTTATGAAAGTTAAGACGTTATATTGCTTGTGATGAAACTCACATGAACTTGGAAACTCTAAATTATAAAGACCTAAAATTTTGATTGCATGAGTTCAGGAATATTTCCATTTTGAAATTTTAGGAATATTTCCATTTTTGAACATTTCCATTTTTGAACATTTCCATTTTTGATCATATGCATGGTCATGGTCGATCGTCCTTCCCGACATCGACCTGGTCGATAACTTTGATCTTATCTCGACCTGGAACCACTTAAAGGCCTTGAAACCTTAACTTCGAAATCTTAAAAATTGTTAGGATGCTTCTTGGCCGAGTATGATTGCTTGTTTGATCAATGAGACATGGTTGATCACTTTATTGTTTGATCTCGACCGTGTGTCTTTTCTCGCCCCATGGATTGTTAAAATCCTAGTTTCTAAATTAAACCTATAAGGGCCTTGAAACCCTAATTAATAAGATTGGGCGGAGAACTCATTGATTGATTTTGATTAATTTCATTGTTTGATGCATTCACTAAGTTATTACCCAGTCTTGAAACAAACCGAGGTTTAAACCTTGTCGACCTTGAAACCGACTTAGGATTGTTTTGCATCTCATCGTAGCAATCATACATGACCGTGTGACCATAGCATATCGACCATACATATCCCACGTCCACACTGTTCTGAAATAGAAATTCTTTCGATGAAGTAACCTAATGTGAAAAACCATGTGTGTTGATTGGTTGATTGTTTGAATTCTAAAATTCTTGAATTGGTCGTTAATATATGATCTCAAAAGTCGAAAACCTAAAACTATAATCATTAGACACAAAGATTATCCTGTGTTGATTGGTTGATTATTTGATTGCTTGGTTGAAGATTAATAACTAAACCTCGACCTAGGACATATAAGATCCCGACTTTTAAGCTCGGTTTGATAATCTCGTCCTAGGCCCGATCCGATATTGAAACCGGATAAGAATCAAACCTAGATTTAACTTGGTGTATTGTCGACCTTGATGCTCGACCCGACCAAGCACATAATCCGAACCAAATTCTAGACCTAAGGTCAAACCTGACCTATCTTATCTATACTCGACCTAAAACCTGTCTCGGACCTAACCACGTCCATAAAAATAGTCCACACGGCTAGAAGAACCATTATGGTCGCAGCCGTGGTCGGTGACAAAGACGTGGTCAAGGCCACTATAATGTGAGCCATGGTCGACCGAACCACTATAGCAAAGGCAGTGGATTTCAAACCCATTCAAGTCGTGGTCGAGACCAGAGACATGGTATTTCCATCACAATTTTGCCTTGCTTAAATGCATATGGTCGTGGCTATAAACAAATCATATGGTTGAGGTTAACAAACTCAGACTGTGGCTGTAGGAACCACAATAACCGTGGTAGTGGACCCAAAATTTGGCCATGGTCGAGGGCAAGTAAGCCGTGGTATTTCTAAACACAACACCCGACCAATAAATCATTGAGCCATACGTGTAGAAAGTAAAACCATTTCGATAAGTTATGTAAAACTCCCAAATAATCATTGTGACCTCTATCAAGAGAGTCCAAAAGGGAAGAATCTAAAACCCCATTTGGTCCAAGATGGCAATCGTGATAATCAAAATAAACTTATGAATTTTGAAACATATAGTTGTCTAAATGATTAAGCTATATTTCGACAATAAAAGTTTATAAATGAGTGTATAGTCGGTCTAATAAGACCTACGACTAAGGTATTGCCTAAAAGGCATGGATTTTATTCACCCATACAGACCCATTGAATGGTTTCCAAATAAAAACAATGGGCAAAAGAAAACAAAGTTTATTGACATTAAAGAAAATTGCCTAAGGCCTGATAAAAATGGTCAAGACTATACACGAATTCTCTACTGATCTAAACTATGCTAAGGATCAGTATGTTAAGAGGCAAAAAGAGCCATGGATACCCAAATTGGTATACCCACGAAATTACACTTAATGGCATGACTGGATTAGCCATCCATGTCTAAAAACTTGATTGTTATTGCAAAGGCACCAGAGTTATCCCATAAGATCTCACGTTGTGTAACATGTACACAAGGGAAACTCATTAGGCTTTATTGTCCTAAGCATCACGAAAAATAAGTATGTTCATGAGGGGGAGTGAGGATTAAACCCAGTGATACATGACCATACAAGAAAATTCGCGTAACATGGGTTGTAACCATGTCATAAAAGGCTTAGAGATTCAGGTTCTCTTGGTGATAAATCACCCAAGTCCAGCCTAATGCTTAGGGACATTATGAATTTACATGTACAATGCAATGTATGCATCAGGCCATATAAGTGAGCATAGATATTCCCATCTCAGATTGAATACGGGTCATAAAGCCAGACATATACCATCTTGAGATTTTTATTAAACAAACCACCACAGACATATGTGCCGTCTAAGATGGAACCTCTGAAGAGGATTGGGAATATATGTTGGATAAGTATGTCTTTCTCCACGAGTATTAAAGAAACCTTGAGCCAAATATGGGTGATCAGATTGTGGCCAGGTACACGGATTGCATGATTATGAATCCTACTATCCAACATCATAAGGAGAAAGATATAAGCTGGATATGATAAGAAAAAGAGAATGGTATTGACCATCATTGTCTTGGCAAGATCCTCGTACCAGAGAATGAGATTTAAGACGTCTAAAGAAAGAAAAGATTATGCAAAGCTAGCTAAATTAGATGCCAGACACATAGACCCGAGAAATGAAAAGAAAAAGGTCATACCAGCTTAGCACCAAACGAATTTGATGTCCTAGAAGAGACACAACCAAGTTGCTACAGAGTCTATAAGAGATAGACCAATATGTTCCATAATAAAAGGAACCCCGGAAAAGAGAAAAGGTGCATAAAATATGAAATCCGAGGTTAATAAGGAAATCAGACCAGACATAGAAATAAGGTCGACCGACTGAAACATCTAAGGTACCAGACCATGTAGCTTGGGACGCCAAGCTGCTAGGTATTAAAGGTCCTAGATAACAAGATCTCAAACCAATTGGATCATGTCTGGAATACAATGGAACGCAGAAAGGGTATCGATACCAATGATATAAAAATGCGCAAGATAAGTAGCACTTGATCATAGAGATATAAGCGAGGATCACGAACCCACGTAAGAGTACTCATAAAGATAAAAGAAACCGTGAGGTTAGAATATAAATAAAGAGTGATGGGCGTATTGGCCACATAGAAACGCCATTAGACAAACCAGTGATGAATAAAAGTTCTTGTGAGAAAATCGTGAGATAATAGAACATTCAAGCATGGCTTGATAACACAAGGATACTCACAGAGATTAAGAAAAGTTTATAAAGAGATATACTCCAATGTGGTGGAGGCTACTAATTTGACAAAGTCTGGTCATAGATTAAAGTATGTAAAAGTAGCATATGGTTCACTGGATAAACAAAGATTAAAGGTACCACAAAAGAGATAAGAAAGATGAGAAAGAAATTCTCTAAAATGAAACAATGCAGTTGCATAGACTAAGTAAAGCTTAGCAGAAAAGTTCAATAAGAACAATTTAGATCAGTCCATGTGAGCATATAAAAGATGTATGGATTCCTTGTGATCAAAGATTGGCTACAATGGATAAAGCCATTGGTACATACGAAGTGATAAATGTCTGAATGAACAAAACACATGAAACAAAGTGGTTCGTATGTGTTTGGATCAATGACTCAATATATATTGAAATGTCCACGTAATGGCTAAGCCATGAGACTAGAAGATCCGTGGGACATGAAAGAACCTGCGAGTAAGATTTAATCGCAGATTAAAAGTCCAACTGAGTACCGGTCGAGTGCCATCCGTCCAACCAAGACACATAGTGATCAGGAGCAAAGATGTACGTAATGACCACATCTTAATGGAGTTCCAGAAGACATAAAGACGTCCAAGGGTTACAAATTCATTCAAAGGAGAATCCAACTGATCATCTTCACCAAGTCATAGGCAACCTCGACGTTCCGGAAGCTCAGACATCAGATAGGAATGCGTCATCTATAGTGTTGCATTCATCAGGGGGAGTTACATGTGTTGTACTCTTTTTCCTGTCCTGGCTTCCCTTTTTACCACATTGGGTTTTGGGTTTACCAGGAGAGGTTTTAATGAGGCAACATCAAAGGCATGTAACAATCTCTGAGTCAGATGCGTCAACCAAGGGGGAGTGTTAAGGATAATTATGGTTGACTCGTAGTTATCTCATTCATGTTGTAGTTATCTCTATGTTAGAGATATAGCTTATCTACACTTTTGTAGTTGTATATATATGAGTGCTTATGAATGAGAATGAATATATTTTTCCCACAACAAATAGCTTCATTAACTATTGTTGTAATAAATGACTAAATTTTAGCATTTTCAGATTTGTACTTCTGTTTTAATAATATAGATGACCATATTATAGAAATTCTACTTAACTTTGTCCTTAAGAAGTTTGGAATTTTGAAATCTGATGTAAGAGCTAGTTCTTTTTCATGAGTTTGAAAACAAAAGTGTTCAAAGTCATGCGTGTTGGTGTCAAGGAAGAAAAAGAGAGGCAAAGATTTAATTTGCAACAAGGTATCTTGTTACAAAAGATGGTGATTAAATTTTGTCTCGTATACTTGGAAGAATACCTAAATGTAGTTCAAAAATTCTTGAAGGTGTCAGATAATGATAAAATGTATATCAAAATGATGAGAAGATGTATATATCTGTTTTCTTTACTATCTGTATGATTGTGCTAGTAATCATAGTTAACATAAGGTTTATGACAAAAAAAAAAATAAAGGTGTGTTTCCTTAATATTTTTCATCTTGTCCTATAGATTCCTCTAGTATCATAAAAACCACTCAAATCCCAAATTATAAATCCAAAACTGCCCAAGCAACGAAAGAATGGTACACATTATATATTTGAATCAAACAAAATTAAAAACATAAATATTGCTGTTTTTTTTCTACTCACATTCACATACCCACATAATAACCAAAGTCAAATACCGTATATAATAAATTAAATACTATTATTCTCTCACAATCTTCAAAGAATTTAAACTTTCGCCGAAGACGTATCCTTCTGTGACGGGCTTCTCCAAAAACCCGCCCCATAAAAATGTTCCAACATTTCATCATCCTCGATCATGATAACATCGTTTACTTCGCAATTCGCTTCGTTCTTCTCACAAACAACAATCTCATCAGCCGTTGAATCTTCTTCCTTCAACCTTGCATGCACCGTGCTGCTCTCGTTCCCTTTCGCTCCCGCAGACGCAAGCAACCCATGTCGTTTCGCCATAAAACGTCGCCGTTTGGTACGTTTCCACGCTTTCTTACAAATAGCAGCTGGAACCTTGTAAACAGCCAACACAACCAAGTTAACCACGGCGCAAGGACAGCAACAGCACACTGCCGCGCACTCTGCCGCCGCTCCTCCAGCTACTTCTCCCACCTTCCTCCTCTCCACGTGTTTGCTCATCTTCGTAGAGTTTCTTTCCTCCGATATTAAGATCACGTGACGACGTGTCATAATGAAACACGTATGTAAAGAGAAAAGATGAGTATGGGAGCTTCAGATTGTAAGCGAGATAACCGTCTCAGAATCTAGTGAAGATTGACCCTTGTAGGGTCATTCATCATTGATTCTGGTTATGTTAGCAAATCAAATCATAAAGATACCAAGGAGAAGAGAAACTACGAACTAATACGTGTGTGACAAGTAGAAATAGGAGGAGGATGGAGATGAAAGAAAAACAGCTGTATTATGATTTTCTTGGGGATTTGCTGGAATTTTCCGAGGAAGTGAAAGAAAACTATGAAACGTTTGGTCAGCCGAGAAGATTGGAATGGATATAACCAAAGACTTTGCTATTTTCCCTATAATTAAACAACAATAGTAACAAAACAGTTGTTCTTGGCTGTGATTGGCCCACACGTGACGAGTGATTTTTGGAAAGGTTGTTTTTGGAGTTATCGTCTCTATACGAACCACTAATTCCTCAGTTATCTAAATTTGTGGAATTGCTAACTGGATAGGTTGTTTTCATTAACTATAAAAGTTTAAATAAAACTAGGGGTTCAAAAAAAAAAAGATAATAAAACAAAATACCCCCTCCACCTGTTTCAATATATAAATTAGAAATAGAACTACGCCACTATTCATTTTCCTTTTATACATGTCAAAATCTTATATCAATACTATTAAAATAGAAGTCATGATTTTTTTTATGTGTAATTTTTTAATTTGGACCATCCTTAAAAAAGTTTATTAATTTTGCATAACATAATTATAATATCTTTTCATATCTATTAATTTTTATTTGAAATAAAAATTAATATTTTTCTGAAAATCTTAAGAAAATCTTTTTAAAATATATTTTCGAAAATTAGTTTTTAATTATCATAAAGATAATTAAAAATTTAATTCGTTTTTGATTTACAAAAAAAAATAAAAATTATGTAAAATAAGTTTAATAGTATCCCAAAAATTGCTTTTTTGTTACATAGATACAACTAAATTTAATTTCCACTATATTTCAAGTTTAGAAAAAAATAAAAAAATATAAATTAGTTACATAATAGTCTCTTTTAAACAAAATTGTTATAAAATAAAAAAATATAAATTTTATACTAATAATATTATAAGTCACATAAATATTATTATAAAGTTAAATAATATATAACAACTATTCTATTAAAATAGTAGTCACAACTTCACTTTATGTGTGATTTTTTAAGTTGAACCATTTCAAACAAGTTTATTAATTTACATATTTTTGTTATCTTCATAATATCCCAACAATATATCCTTATTTAATCTAATATCCTCATTAATGATTAAATAATCCTTAATGAACACAAATTTAATTATTTGTTTAGAAACTGTAGCATTTCATATATTTAGACTTCCAATTTATTTTTTTATTGATTATATCAAATGATCTCAATTGAATTTTCCGTGAAAGTTATAGCTTTCGATATGAATATTTATTTGAAAACTATGCCACTAAAAAAAATTATTACAACATTTTTTTCTCGCATGCCGTAAGTCTAACATATGGTATTTGATATGGAATATACTTTTAATATTATTGTGCTATTATTGACAATTACATGCAATCATACTCTTAATATGTTAATATATTATATTATTTAACCAAATAATTAAATTAATAGTATTTTATTGTACTTATTAAAAATAAATATTCAAATAAAAGTTTATAAAATTAATCAATTAATCATTAAACTAGCCGTATAATTGTTTTACTGTGTTTTGTAGGATGTTACCAAACTAAATATATTTGAGATATTTTCTAAACCCTAACTACCAGCATTATACATATTTTAAATTTATAATGTATGTATTTTGAAAACAGTATCTAACAAATATTTATAATTGCACAATATGAAATTTAAGCATAAACCAACATATTTCATAAATTTATCATATACATAATTTTAAAATATGTATAAATAATCTATTTTTTGCAAAGCCTAAAATGAAAATAATTTCATTTTTGTAAATAACATACTAAGTATATTTGTTATATATATTAACCTTAAAAATAATTTTAAAATAGTTTATTAATTGATAAATAGTCATTTTATAAAATAGACGTAAATGTATTTAGTTTTTTAATTAGGATAAATACATGCTAAATAATTTGAATAATATAATGTACTAAAATATATTTACTTATAAAATCCAAGGTGATGCATAATCATACTAACTAAATTCTAAATTTCGCAATAAAAAATTCTCAACTTTAATATTAATATAATTTTAAGATGCAGAGTTCTTTTCTTAAATGTTTTAGGTGATTGCTTCATATAACTTACTTTGAAACATATAACATATAACATATATTTGAGAAATTATTATAGACGTATAAAGATACACAAGTATACTAAATAATCTTCTCTATTAAAAGAGAAGTACCATTTTTATCTACTATCAAATAGTCACACTAGGTCCATAAATTCAGTTACATTTTTATTATTTATATTAGTTTAATTAATATATAACATTTCTTAAAGAATCTAAATAATTATAAGAATATTAGTAACAAATATAATTTAACTATAAATGTAAATTTTAGTTTTAGTAATAATAAAATCTGTTGAGAAAAATCTAACAAAATCTTTTCAAAAAATCTAATATTTTTAATTAATGCATTGATTATTTTCGTAATTAGTATTATAATATTATTATAAATTAATTTTTAATTATTTTTTATTTTTTTCTTTAAAAAATTCTATGCTAATTTTATAAATGTTATAATTATAGTCTATATTATATTAAATTGATAAGTTAATATTTAAAAAATACTTTCATTTAAATAAATCAATAAAATATTATTCACCGTCTAAAGTGATTAAAATATCATTCACCTTTTAAAAAGATTAAAATTTGTAAATTATGTAATAATTTTATACAAAAAGTAAAATTGTTAACATATGTTAAATTTTTATATTTAGAACTATATATTATCTATTTATTTTTGAAAATGATAATAATATATTATTTAAAAATGGTTATATGCAAAATATAATATAAAATTATATATTTATAAAACGAAAAGTTACCCGCACGGATGTGCGGGTCAAAATCTAGTTACAATTATAAGCAAATACAATTGAAAATGGTCCATATAGTAAAATATGATCAAATGACAAATAACTTATGTAATGTATCATTCAATTAGATTAACTTTTAAACGCAATGTTAAATTGATTCAAGCAAAAAAATCGTTTTTACATTTATTGCTTCTTTATGTTTAATTTTGTATTGAAAAATCTATAAAAACTCTAAGTCTTTATCTTGTGCTAAGCCATCATGCTAGCTTCCTCTCATAGTCATGGTTGTACATCCCTCAGAATACTGCGAGCCTATTGTGAACCCTTTTGTCGACCATTTGGGTTTGTTGAGACGTTGGAGTAGAAGCTTATCCATGTTTCCTTTGATTGTGTTCCCTCCAGAGTGCATACAGAGTTGTTTGGAAAGCATATCTAAGCAGAACTGATCAAGTTTATCCCTTCCTTGACTTGAAAGCAATTGCAAAATAACACCCCACTGGTTGGTATACTGTCTGGTGAGAAGTCTTTGCGTTATTCCTCTCCAAACTTCTTCAGATACCTTGCATTGAAAAACAAATGGTCCCTAGTCTCCAAATGAGTATCACGGAGTCCGCACGAGCTTTTGCAACTGCAAATTCCAAGACTGATATTTGTCTCTTGTCATGAGCCTATCAAGAGTCCGCATGAACGTCTAAAAGTCAAAACTTAGAAAAAGAAGAAATCAGGCAAAAGGACAACATGAAAACAAAAAAACATCAAATTTCTCATGTTATCTCAATTCCAAACCAAAACTTTGACAACATCGACATAAAGAGTAGACTAAAGCAGACAATATGCAAAGGGAACGACAATAAACTGACCTTACTAAGCCTTGGAGCTACACTTAAGAGGTGAGGGGTGTCTATGTTGGTGACTTATTATCCATCCTTGCTTAAGAAACAATGTGTAACAACGAAAACTTAAGCGCAAAAGCCGAAGACATCAACATACCAGTACTAACATGAAAACATGAAACTCTTTAGACTGCAAAATCAGATAGGACAGAGCTATTTACTTGCACCAAAATCACGTCTTTTAGTAACAATGAAGAAGCGCAGATTTTGACATATAACTATCGTCTCCATCTTCACTCTTGTTATCATCATTATTGTACGTGGAATTGATTAATACATAATTTATTTTGAATCTTAGTATTATACAAACTCGGTTTAGACCATTTTGAGCACTTGCCACTTCTTACCATTTACTCTTTGAGTTCACTCAATTCCTCACCAACTCCGTTGAACTCAAACTTATCTGGTGGTACAGCTTTCGTATCAGAGAACTCATGGAATGCTTGGTAACACCCGGAATATATTTGGTGGGATTTATGGAGCTCCGAGGGTAATTAATAACGAGAAGATTTTGTGAGATATCAAACAAAGTCACACATTGAAAGTTTACAAGAAGTGTCAAATATATAAGTTCCAGTCTTTTGGGAAGAAAACCAAAAGTAAATTCATGCGGACCAGTTTCTTGGGCCCAAAATGCACAATATCGTACTAATCGGACAATATAGAATTGGACATGAACTTTCACAAACCCAACAATTGGTATCAGAGCAGTATGATAACAATCTGCAAAAGAAACAAAATATCCTTCAAGTAGAAATGAGAACATTTCAAGTTGGAAGAAGAGGTATGTGGCATACACAAGTCATGAGATCAAGGAACCTGTGATGTTGGGGGATACACATTTTCAAAGGAAACCATGCGATTACTGGTACAAGATTGTGTCAAGATGATTTGATGAAGGAAAAACATACGAGATGAGTGTGATCCTTAGTTTGAAGGGAAGAATGTGAAATATCAAACAAAGTCTCACATTAGAAGTTTAGACAAAGAGTGTTTAATATATAAAGAGAAGTTCAACTCTAATTAGTACGAACCTTTTGAGAAGGAAACCAAAAATATATACATGCGGGCTAGCCTCTTAAACACAAATTGGACAATATTATACTAATCAGACAATAAAGAATTATACATGTGTGTTTCACAAATCCAACATATTTCTTGTTCCGCCTGGTGATACACAACTTCAATGAGCTCTCCACCGCAATGATGGGAACGATGCCATTAGGAAATTTTAAGAGGGTCCCTAGCGGGGGTGGATTCATAGAGAGAATTGTGGGGTCAAGTGACCCTAGTAAGATTGGAGAAATATTTTTAATGTATTTTTTAAAAAATTATTATGATATTTAGTTCAAATTTGGCATTTGATCTCACTAATTTATGTATGCCCCATTTAATTGTAAACGGAAATGTTTTTATTATAACTTATATATGTAATTTAAACATGAAATTCATATATTATGACTCCATTAAAAAATATTTGTAGCTCCGCCACTAATCTTTGGTTTGAGGAGAGTGCAAGAAGACTTTCTTTATTAGGGATACATATCCACATCGAAAATTTAATGGGACATTAAGTAATATATAAAATGTTAGGGTCAATCCACTTAGTACTAATTAGTTTTAAGTTAGAAGCTCATAATAAATCCGAATCTAATATAGTATCAAAGTCGAGATCCCAAATACCCTAAAACCTTAATTAATATTGACCCTATCGATCGGGTATAAAAGTCGTGTTTAACCTTCCGACTAGGTATAATTGTCGTATTTGACTCGCTCGACCGAGTATAAATGTCCTAAAGTTTCGAGATTTATAACCAATAAGAGCTATCATCTCGAAGAGGGGTATTAGAGATACGTATCCCACATCGAAAATTTAATGAGACATTAAGTAATATATAAAAAATTATGATTATCAATTGGTTTTAAGTTTAAAACTCATAATAAACCTGAATCTAGTACTCTTGTTTCAGTAGCCAAAGTTTCAACAGAATAACTAATTTTGGTATCCCTGTTATCAACATGATGAAATTTTGTGAATCTTAGAGGAAAGATGACGATGAGTTGCTCCGGTTTGATTGAAGCATCGTGAACCTTGATCGTGATCCTTGATCGTGATCCTTGATCGTGATCCTTGATCGTGATCCTTGATCGTGATCCTTGATCGTGATCCTTGATCGTGATGCTACCTCTTGTGCCTCAGACCCAACCTTGAGTGAAGAAATGACGGCAGAGCTCCAGTAACACCATAATTTATATGTTATTATTTGTTTTTGTGCTAAACTAACGATTGTATGTTATTAGATTTTATGTTAATAATTTAAACAATTTTTATGTTAGTATTATGTTAAATCAATAATTTTGTTGGGTTAACTAAGAATATTAGAAAGACTAAATTATCATTGATAAAAACCGAAGCAGAACTGAAAAAAATATCAAATCCAAAATCGAATCTATGTTTACGAATAATCAAGTAGTTTCTATATTTTCGGAACGAGAAAATCAAAATCGAAACCGAACCAAGAAAAGGAGTACTCAAATACCTAAAATATATTTTATATATCTAAAAATATTAATTATATTTAGTGATATAATTACTAAATATTTTATATACTACTTATAAACCGAATTACCGAATACTTTTTTTATCTAAAATGTTTATAAATTATCTGAATTATTCTAAAGAACTAAATTACTAAATTTTTTTATCTAAAAAAATTAATTTTATCTGAATTATTTGATATTTAATAAAAGAAACCGAAAGAAATTAGTTTTAAGTGAATGGTTTAAAATTATAAATAAAAGCTAGGGAAAAATCTCTCAAAAAGATTTTTAAATTTTTTGTCATAAAAATAAATTTCCACGAAAAATGACCAAAATAGATTTTTTATCTTAAAAATTTTAATTTTAATTTTTTTAATTGTAAACATCACCCCCAAGACTTTAACTTATAGCTCTAAAACTTAATTTTAGATTAGTTAGTCCAATGAATATAAATTATATTTAAATTTTTTAATAAATTTTATTTTGATTATTTTTTTAAAATTATTTTTGTGACAAAAACCTTTTAATTATATCTTAGAGTATTTTTCTAAAAAACTATAACCAAAATTCTATGAGATATTCATGGGTGATCCTATCGTAGCGAAGTAAAACATTAGTAAGACCCCCAATTTTTTTTAAAAAATTTACATAGAATTTTTTTTCAAATTTATAATTTATAATTTTTATAAAATTCTTACTAAATTACTTAGGTACCCTAACATTTGACAGTTGGGACGCCCCTGCAGATATTATCCAGTTCCCAATATTATTACCTGAACCAAATCAAATTGAATTTCATATATAAGCAAACAATTCTCAATTTCTAAAACCAAAAAAATCAAAAACCAAACCGAAAGCCTACCCAATGTACACCATTTTGGTGTTCGATGACCGAAATAAACATTAAAGGAAAACGTTTTAGTGTATTTAATATGTTGTTTTGCTCCGTTAAGATCCAACAAACAAAAAATGATGCATCTTCGAGACCTAATTTTTGGCTAATCCTTTTCTTTTTCCCGGTCATTTTTCATCCACTTTGCCTCCAATTTTATTTGTGTTTCTTCAACTCCACCTCGAGCTTTCCTCAATCGTCATCTCTCTCTCTCTCTAAACTAACTGAATCGGTAAGTTCTCTTCCTTCCTCTTCCTTCGATCTGCTCGACTAAGAAAGAAAACCCACCCCCCCTGGTATAATTCAACTTGTTCATTTCCTACTCTTGCGAAATTAGGGTTTCGAGTTTCATCCATCGTTGTAATCTCTTCTGGGGTTTGCTCTAGTTTTAACAGGTGGGAGTAGCTGGTGACTTTTCGCTATGTATATTAAGCTGGTGCGTATAATCTCTCCCTCTAAATTTCAACTCCTCTTCATGTGCTGCTAATCTCTAATCTAATTTCTTCGGATTTTTGGGTTTCGCAAAAGGTTATAATCGAAGGTTTCAAGAGTTACAAAGAGCAAGTTGCTACTGAGATCTTTAGCCCCAAAGTTAACTGCGTTGGTAATTGACATTTGATTCTCTTGTTCTCACTAGTCTCTGGATCTTTGGTCTTTCCTTTTGTTTAGGGATGCAATTAGATAAGGCTTTTAAACCTTAACATTATTTGTTGATCTAACACTTGATTATTAATGCAGTTGGGGCTAATGGGTCTGGTAAAAGCAACTTCTTCCATGGTGAGAGATTCACTTCAGCTATTCATCATACTTTCCTCCTTTTCATTTCCTTGTATGCAAAAAGAAAGCATCTACGCTTTTTTTTGAGTGATCTATTATTGGTTTTATATTGCAGCAATTCGTTTTGTGTTGAGTGACATCTTCCAAAATCTGCGGAATGAAGATAGGCATGCCCTTCTCCATGTATGCCCTCTCTTGTTTTTCTGCAGGCTGTTTAAGTGAATCTCATGCCATCCTGATAATTATCTGACTCTGGAGCTTATTGTTGTTGAACAGGAAGGTGCTGGTCATCAAGTTGGGTCTGCGTTCGTGGAGATTGTCTTTGATAATTCTGACAACCGTATCCCGGTAATAACTCCTTTCCCGAAAACTTGTTCTGTCTGAAAATTCTGCTGATATTCTGTCAGCTCAAGGCTGGATAACTGTGTTACTAAGCTTGTGTACAACTTGTTATAGGTTCATTTTATGTGGTCATGTCATTCACTTAAAGTAAAAGTCCCATTTAGGTTTTCGTAAACTGTCATCATTTTCTTGGCTATTTATAGGGTGTGACTGATCTTTTGTAATGATGTATATATTATAAATCTTGTTGTATCAAAACGTACATCCTCTTTTGCTCAATGCAGAGTTGTTTCAAAATGGTACATTTGATTTGTTTTCTGATATGTGGCTTATGTTTCTCCACTAGGTTGATAAGGAAGAAATTCGCTTGCGCCGAACAATTGGTCTGAAGAAGGATGAGTATTTCCTGGACGGGAAACACATTACGTGCGTACTTACTCTTTTCCATTGCCCTATTTAGTGGATGGGAGAAAACTTATATGACAAAACTTACAGAAAAAATGAAGTTATGAATTTACTGGAGAGTGCTGGATTTTCTCGTTCTAATCCGTACTATGTTGTTCAACAAGGAAAGGTAAGCTCCTGTAAGAGATAATGTTCTAAATTTGGTAAGCTAGTGTGGGCTTACAAACTTCTATTGCTTAAATGTGTGTTTTTGTACGTCTGTAGATAGCCTCATTGACACTGATGAAAGACCCAGAACGGCTGGATCTGCTAAAAGAGATTGGTGGTACCCGTGTTTATGAGGAAAGGCGCCGTGAGAGCTTAAAAATCATGCAGGATACAGGCAAGTTATCAGTCTGCAGTAATAGTGGGAAACTCTGTAATTTCAACCAAAATCTAATACATGACTCGTCTCACAGGAAATAAAAGAAAGCAGATAATCCAAGTTGTGCAATATTTGGATGAAAGACTAAGGGAATTGGACGAAGAGAAAGAAGAACTCAGGAAATACCAACAACTTGATAAGCAGAGAAAATCACTGGAATACACCATTTATGACAAAGAGCTTCACGATACTAGGGAAAAACTAGAACAGGTCAGCCAATATCATTAGGGATATGTGTTCAGTGTTGTCTTACTAGTTTTGTCCAGTGAAGTATTGTCTGGTGCTACTAGGCTTCTTGCGCTCTTTCAGACTCTAAGCTTCTATGCTCTTCAGAGAGCAAGTGTCGTTTTATTATTTTATCACTTCACTCATCACTGGGCATTTTATGTCATGATCCAGGTAGAAGTTGCAAGAACTAAGGCATCCGAAGAGTCTACAAAAACGTATGATAGAGTTGAGAAGGCTCAGGACGAGTCCAGGAGCTTAGATGAATCGCTGAAAGGACTGACAAAGGAGCTTCAGACATTGAACAAGGAGAAAGAAACTGTTGAAGCACGAAAAACTGAAGCTATAAAGAAGAAGACAAAGCTGGAGCTTGATGAGAATGACTTTAAGGAGCGGGTTGCTGGAAATATCCAGTCTAAGGTACTCCCTCACATTTGCAGTTAAACTTTGGGAATAAAGTGTCCATCAGTATGCATTTATGTTTGTTCTCGATATATTTATGGATAATGTGCACTAATGAAGTACTACGCCTTTCAGAATGATGCCCTTGAGCAACTTAGTATGGTGGAAAGAGAAATGCAGGATTCTTTGAAGGAACTTGAGGCGATTAATCCTTTGTATGAAAGTCAAGTTGACAAGGAGAAGCAGACGACAAAGAGGTAGGCCTATATAACGTCAGTGCGAAGAGAAATTATCTTTGTTTCTACTGAAAATGAGTGGATTGTATGTTGGTGATGCAGATTGGAAATGTTTTCGTTTTTGTTTTCGAGTCCTCTTACATGGACAACTGTTTATGTTTTCTCTTACAGAATCATGGAGCTGGAGAAAAAGCTTAGTATTCTTTATCAGAAACAGGGCCGTTCAACTCAGTTTTCAAATAAGGCTGCACGAGACAAATGGCTTCGCAAGGAGATTGAAGATCTTAAGCGTGTTCTAGACTTAAATCTGGCTCAAGTGAGTTTACTTTATTACATATAGAAAGTGATATGTTTACGGTCTTTTACATGGAAAAATGGAAATTTTGCAATATCTTCTATATATCTATGACATTTGGATCTCTCTACAATCTTTTGTGCATGGCATCAGTTTCATATGATTGGTGATATAACATGGTTTGTCTGTTGTAGGAGCAAAAACTCCAGGATGAAATTTTTCGCCTCAACACTGATTTGACAGAGCGTGATGGACATATCAAGAAATGTGAAGTTGAAATTGGTGAACTGGAATCTCACATTTCTAAATCCCATGAACAATTTAATATTAAAAAGAGGGAAAGAGATGAAGAACAGAGAAAAAGAAAGTAAGTATTTCTGTCATTTCCATACCTGCAAGTATAGAATACTATTATTTCTCAATATAACATAAGATTTGTTAACACAGGGAAAAATGGGGAGAAGAAAGTGAACTATCTTCTGAACTTGAAAAGTTGAAAACGGAACTTGAAAGGGCAAAGAAAAACCTTGATCATGCAACTCCAGGAGTGAGTGATCATGCACTTTTTTTTTGCTATGAATTGCTATGATGCATGCTCCGTCACCGTATTTACTAGTTGATGCATTAGATCCATCCAAGTTCCTTCAGTAATGTGCTGACCTTATATTACTTCTAGTTTATAGTAAGTTGGCCATTTTCAGTTTTCGTTTCTGGTGACTCAGCTGATTCGTTGTCTCAGGATGTTAGGCGAGGACTGAGCTCTATCAAACGGATTTGCTCTGAGTATAAGATAAATGGAGTTTTTGGCCCACTTGTTGAGTTGGTTGATTGCGAGGAAAAGTTTTTCACTGCAGTTGAAGTCACTGCTGGAAACAGGTATGCAGGAAACTTCCAAATTATTTTACCTCACAGCTAGAATTATTACACTGTTCACTATTTGGCCTTACTTCTTACCTTATGACCCACCCATTCGTTTCATCTGTTGTTGTACAAGCAGCCTGTTTCACGTGGTAGTTGAGAATGATGATATTTCAACCCAGATAATTAGACACCTGAATTCTCGAAAGGGTGGACGGGTGACCTTTATACCTCTGAATCGAGTAAAGGCGCCTCACGTAAATTATCCACAAACTTCTGAAGCAATACCACTACTGAGAAGGTTGAAGTTCGATTCCAAATTTGCTCCAGCATTGGGCCAGGTACCACCTTTGAGACACTAATTAATTTATCTATTTGCACCTACGATGGAACAATTTGACTGGTGTTTATTTTTTTCCATGCGTAATCTCATTACGTCTTTCCGTGGCTTATGTAGGTTTTTGGTAGAACAGTAGTATGTCGTGATCTGAATGTGGCAACAAGAGTTGCTAAGAACGATGGCTTAGATTGCATAACTTTGGAAGGTTGGAACTGAAAATGCCTTTTTATATGTTATACTTCCTATTTGACATGTATTTGGTACCTGAACGTTTTGGTGTGCCATGACAGGTGACCAGGTTAGCAGAAAGGGTGGCATGACCGGTGGATTTTATGACCACAGGCGGTCAAAATTGAGATTTATGAACACCATTATACAAAATACGAAGTCTATAAATACGAAGGAGAAGGTGTTGGAGGATGTTAGAAGACAGCTACAAGATATCCTTTCCATAATTTAGTTTGGTTTACTTTAATTGCATTTTCGCTCTCTGATGTACTATATCATAATGCTCACTGATGTATGTTGTGTGTTTTTTCTTTCCATTTTCCATGCGAACTGTTCTACATTCAAAGCGTTGTACTTAACTTGTCTCACTGATAGATCAGCAGGTCACACAGCTTGTTACTGAGCAGCAGAGGCTTGAAGCAGACTGGACGCATAGCAAACTACAGGTGGAGCAACTGAAGCAAGAGATAGCTAGCGCGAATAGGCAGAAACTTGCTATACGTAAAGCCCTTGAAAATAAGGTTTCGTTTTTCATGCTTCCTTTCTTTTAATTATTTTTCTTAGCGGTCTTCAGTGTTAAATATATATTTCCTATGCTATGCATACTAAAATTTCTTCACTTGTTTTCAGGAGAAATCACTAGATGATATTAGAACACAGATTGATCAGCTAAGATCTAGCATGGCCATGAAGGAAGCTGAAATGGGAACAGAACTTGTGGATCATCTAACCCCAGAGGAAAGGGAGCAATTGTCACGACTAAACCCGAAATTAAGGATCTTAAGGAGAAACTTATTGCATATAAGACAGATCGCATTGAGGTTAGAACATTGTTTGAATGTTTGCTTTCTCTTTTGAGTTAATTTATGATTTATGTGATTTATAAAGTCTGATTCATGGACGTTTCATTATAAATAGAGGGAGACAAGGAAAGCAGAGTTGGAGACTAACTTGTCTACCAACTTAAAGAGAAGAATAAATGAGTTACAGGCTACAATAGCTTCCATTGAGGATGATAGTTTGCCTAGTTCAGCTGGCTTAAAAACACAAGAGCTCGATGATGCAAAATTGTTGGTTGAAGAAATCACAAACGAGCTCGAAAGTGAGCCCCAAACACTTTGATCTACATTGCTATTTGCTTGAAACTGTTTTGAGCTGTCTTTTACTAGACTTGTAGACTGACTAACATTTCATGGTTTTAGGTCTCTGTCGAAGCATTGATGAGAAGACTAAGCAGGTCAAGAAAATTAAAGATGAGAAAGCGAAGTTAAAGGTAATAATGTTTTCTTTAAATTAAGAGTACATCGCTTTTCCTATAGGTATCTGACAAAGTTTCTTATTCTCTCAGGCATTGCAAGATGACTGTGAGATGACAGTGCAAGATGCAAATAAAAAGTTGGAGGAGCTATTCAGCCTTCGCAACACTCTCCTTGCTAAGCAAGAAGAGTACACGAAGAAAATTAGGGGATTGGGTCCATTGTCATCTGACGCTTTTGACACGTATGTTTGCATCCAGTCAAGCCTATTTTTCCCTTGGTTTTTCTCCTACGAGCTCTATCATATGTTTAAGCTATCATATATTATAGGTACAAACGGAAAAATATCAAGGAGCTGCAGAAGATGCTACACCGGTGCAGTGAGCAACTGCAACAGTTCAGCCATGTAAACAAGAAAGCGCTTGATCAATATGTAAATTTCACAGAACAACGAGAAGAACTTCAGAAACGGCAAGCAGAGCTTGATGCAGGAGATGAGGTAAATAATGGGAGATTTCACTACCCATTATATGTAGAAAGCAGAGCTTGGCTAAAAGATATTTGATGATTTTGCAGAAAATTAAAGAACTGATAACAGTTCTGGATCAGCGGAAAGATGAATCTATAGAACGTACTTTCAAGGGCGTTGCACGTAACTTCCGGGAAGTATTCTCCAAGCTTGTGCAAGGTGGGCATGGTCACCTTGTCATGACGAAGAAAAAGGCACGTTTCTGCTTTCCTTGATAACACGCTTTCATCTCCATCTTTTGTCTACTTTAAATTTCTTTTTAGTTTTCCACTGTGAAATGGTTGACTAAAATCCAGAGTACCATGGAACGAGATAAATTTAGTATAGTTGACAAGCTAGGTGCAGAGGTTCTAGTGAACCTTAAGTGTGGAAGTGTTTGCCTGGTATTTGATTGTTGTCTGAACGTTAAACCTTTCTTTTGTATCCAGACCCTCCACCAAGGAATAAAGTAAAACTATCAATTTCTGAATTGTTGTCCTGTTATTTCTTCTGTCATACGTTTGTGTGATCTTATAACTAATCAGTTATGTGGACATGAATTTTTGGGGGTGCATATACAGGATCGCGATCATGATGATGAAGATGAGGACGATGATGGAGGTCGTGAGGCTGATGCAGAGGGGAGGGTTGAGAAATACCTTGGCGTAAAAGTGAAGGTAAAGAAAGAACGGTGCATACATATCCCTTTGTCTAGTTTTCAAGATGATAACATTTGGCATTTTGGTTTGCTAGGTGTCGTTTACTGGTCAAGGGGAGACACAGTCAATGAAACAATTGTCGGGAGGTCAAAAGACCGTCGTTGCTCTCGCATTAATCTTTGCCATCCAGAGATGCGATCCTGCACCATTCTATCTTTTTGATGAGATTGATGCTGCACTCGATCCTCAGTATCGAACTGCTGTTGGCAGTATCCTTTTTCGATCTATTTTTTTTGTTTATCTTTTACTTTAACTTTCACGAAATTTGATTTTCTTAACCTAACAATTTTGTCAGACATGATTCGTGGTTTAGCTGATGACAGTGTAAGCACGCAGTTCATAACTACAACTTTCCGTCCTGAGCTTGTGAAGGTTGCGGATAAGATATACGGAGTATTTCATAAGAACAGAGTGAGTATTGTGAAAGTTATTTCAAAGGATCAGGCGTTGGACTTCATCGAGAAAGATCAGTCCCATGATACTTGATCATCACTCACTCAGGTTTGTTAACTCTTTTCTTCTCAGTACTAATCTGTTTGTAAAGCTAAATAACTGATTTTATTTATTGTGCAGGGAAGTTGGTGCGTTTGCATGTCTTGAGAGAGCCTGTGTAACGCTTGTTTAAAATGGATTTAACATGTTATCAAGGTTTGCTTCTAGTAATATCTCTAATGTGCAGTTCAGGTTTGTATAATTATCTCCATGTATACCTGAGAAATAACGGTTTTCTTTTTTTCACTCGCTACTCTATGTCTACTTTCTAGAATTTGATGCCTTAATGGTTATATCTAATTAGTTTATTGGTTTTAAAAGTTTGTTGCTTTGGGTTTTGCTTTTCTCGAGTGAACTTGGACTAGGACATAGTAATGCATTACGTTCAGTTAAGCCAAAAACCACATCTAATGCATTAGAATAAAATTCATTTAGACAATATTCGTTGTTTAGCTGATGATAAGGAGTCAGGATAGCAGTTCATTACGATAACTTTCCGTCCCGATAATGTGAAACTTTGGATAAGATATATGGGGTATTTGATAAGAACAGAGTGGCTGTTGTGGATGTTATTTTAAAGGACAAGTCGTTACACTTTATACGTTATGAAGAAAGATCAGTCCCATGATACCTGATCTGATTCATCAGGTTAAATCTTGTTCTCGGTACTAATCACTTTCTAAGACTTTTACCCATACAATGAAAGGAAAACAATTTTATTGATGCACACATCTACAACCCAAAGAGTTATTAAACCAAACATACAACAGCCAAACAATCATCAAGCCATTATTAAACCAACACACAACAACCCAACGAACATTACAATAAAAATGTCTTTGTTCTTGACATTTTTTTTGATCTGTCGCTTCTTAGCCACTAATTAATGTTAACTGAAAAAACCGACCGGACCGAGTGGTAACCATCAGACCATTCTAAAGATCCATGATGATAACGCTTAGATGCACTCTTCTCCCCATAGAACCAAACTTTAAATGAAACCTTGTCCACGTTTTCTCCAAACACAAGCCTCTTTGGTACAACCTTAACCACCAATCCTTCTGAAGCTTCTATATGGGCAACATACGTCACATTCCTCTCCGGTCCTACATTTGTGACACTTCTTTCGATCATTTTACGCTGGCCGCGACGCAGGTTTCCAATGGAGATGGACGGGTAATTGATGTTGGAGATAAGATCTTTAGAGGTCTTTTTGGGGCAACTGAATTTAGTTGCTTTGGTCAGTGTTTTGGTAATGGTCTTTTGAGAGTAACCGTAGTAGCAGAGGAACTGGAGATAATCTTGTGTGGTTGTCTCAAAGACAAGTCCCGGATTGATTGCCCGGTGAGGACTGATCTCTCCTGCACCCGTTTCGTGTGGTGTTGATGTGAGGCCGGACGTGTTTGTCACCGGTCTTCTCATGTTGTCATATGTTATTGCTACATCAAGCCAAGTATAACATGACATGAAATAAATCATCTAATCGTCTCAATATTATTCAAATTTTATATACATATTCAAATCTTATTATAATGAAAAATAGTTTTGGAAAAAAAAGAAATAGTTTTGGAAAAATAGTTTTGAAAAAGAAAAAATAGTTTTGGAATTTATAAGACCATAACAAGAAAGCAAAATAAAAGATGCAATACCTGTGGTCATAAGGGCGGATTTGATCATGGAAGGTGTCCAAGAAGGGTGATGAGCCTTGACGTAAGCGGCGGCTCCACTTACGTGAGGGCAGGACATGGACGTTCCTGACCTTAACCCATACTCTGGTGTGGATGGGTTAGCGGTTTTAGGCGGAGGCAAAGCCGCCAAAATCAAAACACCAGGTGCCATTACATCCGGCTAGAAAAACACACACACATGAGCAGTGATTTTTTTATGATATTTATAAACGCCCACAATGGTTAACATGAAACATAGTAACGAGGTGAATCCTCAACTAGTCCTTTTCATTTAAGATTCAATTTCTTGAATCAGCCAATATGAAAAATTCTCAACCTACTAAACCAGTTTATCATTTCTAATATTTAGAAGAAAAGGTTGGTAACGGATATTGAACCTTGAGAATGTTCTCTGTTAGAGAGGCAGGACCTCTAGATGAGAAGATTGCAACAACGGGTGCAGGTTTAGTGGGTTTGACCTCAGCGGTTGGGACAATTTTAACTGTTGGACTCTTGGTGTGAAGCATGTAGTTTAGAATCTTGTACCCATCAGCCATATCAACTTCTGAGAAAGGAAAGTGACCAAAATCGGAAGCCCGGATCTTCTCTTTCTGGTTTACCAGAATCAAACCTCTAGCTCCAGCATCCTCTACCACCACTTTTATGATTTGCTTTGTTGCAACTGGATCTCTTGGCATCACACAAACAATAACTTTCCCTGACACTTTCTTGCGGTCCAAGGATCCTGGAAGACATGCCCTTCATTTTTTTCACACAAGATTGCAAATATAAATAAATCTACAATCTATCATTGAGTAAAGCCAAATAAATAAATAAATAGATTGTATATATAATACCTTGCATCTTCGAGAGGTTTAGATGCAGCAGCCGCATTTCTTGCATACACAAGAGAGTATGCCTTAGGTCTTGTGGCATTCGAGAAATGAATCCCTGCTCCCTACAAAACGCCCCAAAGAGTAATGAATCCATTCTCTACCTTTTGATCGATGATTGTTATTGCAAAACCATCTATCATGGTATCAGGATCCATGCTAAATTGATTAGAGTAAGTTTCTGA
Organism: Moricandia arvensis; assembly: GCA_905132765.1. NCBI lineage: Eukaryota > Viridiplantae > Streptophyta > Magnoliopsida > Brassicales > Brassicaceae > Moricandia > Moricandia arvensis. The sequence goes on from CAJHQP010005377.1 coordinate 25,586, forward strand.
TATTAAAGATAAACTATCTTCAAAATTGACTAGAAGATGCATCATCTTGAGGACACATATAAAGACTCATGCATCAACTTGAGGGCATATATAAGGACTCATACATGGAACATATGAAACAAATATTGACAAATCGATCCATTACACATTCTTACCTAGTTACCTCTCCGATGCTCCGGATCTGAAATTACGGAGACTTAAAATAATTTTTTTTTTAAACTTTAATAAACTTTTTTCATAATTTGGGCCAAGTAAAAAACCTTCAAAATTATTGGGGTCAAAGCCTATGTCCAGATCCGGTCATGCGCACAAGCCATCTAACTTTTATTACATGACCCTAGCCTCTCTGCTTGGAATGTCCAATCCTAGTTGCTTAACCAAAAAAACCTTAATGGAAAAAAATAGAATTTCTTACTCTATATGAATACTTCTAACTATATGCTTACTTACTCGTATAACTTTGCCGCTTCCCAAGATCACAGACGACAGAAAATCTCTGTCAATGTTGGAAGCAGCCACCGTGAACAACCACGGTGCAACGTTGGTGACGGTGGAGGGGTGGGGGCCGTCGTTACCCGCAGAAGCAATGACCATAATGCCCTTGAGCTCTGCATGGAAGGCTCCAATGGCTATTGGGTCAGACAGGTAATCCGATAGGAATGCAGCACTCATGCCGATGGAGATAGAGAGGATGTCAACGCCGTCATGGACTGCGTCGTCGATGGCCTTCAACATGGCGGAGCCAGAGCAACCGTTGGCGGTGCAGGTCTTGTACGCGGCTATCCTACAGCCTGGTTGGCCTCCCTTGGCCGTCCCACGCGCAAGGCCTCGGTCACTTGCTCCGACCACGTGGGCTCCTGCTGCTGTCGAGGCCGTGTGGGTCCCATGACCGTTGGAATCTCTTGGTGACGTAGCTCCGGTTGATTTGTAATATCTTGCTCCTATCAGCTTTCTGCACTATCCGACAAACTTTTCTTTAAAAAATTTCGTTTACACAATTATGTTGTGAACATTGTGATAATAAATTGCTTCAGTTCCAGTACACATTATTTTCCTGAAATCATAACCTTTGCATGTGACAAATGATGCACGTAAATTATAATAATACTTTAAGATTTTGTTATGTACCTATTATTATATCTAATTTCAGTATATATATATGTGTTTGTGTTAATTCATCGTTCTATAATCTTCATTATATCTAGATCTAGACATTTTATCCGTTAAATTTGATTCGATTCGGTTCGAAAAATTCATATATCCGTAAGTCTTCGAAGAAAAGTAAATACTAAAAATCAATATCCTTAAAAACGAAGCAAATCACAAATATTAAAAGATTAGAGATGATATCTGATCCGCTTCGTCTATTATGAAAATAAATGTATATCTCTAATTAAATATATAGTTTTAAATGTATAATCTCATATGTTTATTATTTTAACATATAATTTATTAATTTTATTTTTAAATTATATATAAAATATTAAACTAAGAAAACAATATAAAATATTCTTAGAAAACTACAATTTTTCTTTAAAAAATTGTTTTACAAGAAATTTTTATTAATTTAAAAAGTTTATGAAACGTATAATTTCATTTATTTTACTTTTTATTTTATATTGTGTAAAAGCTCTTTAAAAAAACTTGTAATTTTTTTCAAGATTTACTTGTATTGAATAAAATGGATGAGATATCCGTAAATATTCATAAATATTCATTAATTTTCTGGATATATAGAATACCAGATATCCGTATTTTTATGAAGCAAAACAAATCTGAAAATTATATATCCGTGAAATACGCAGCAAGGCACAGATAGTAAAGTTATGCTAATTCGATCCGTACCCACTCTTAATTATATTTTAAACGTAAAGTAAACTACAAATTATTATATAAAATAATTTGATATCAGAAGGAAAAGTTCTACAGTTTTTGGGAAAGACCTGTTACAGTTGGATTTGTTGAAGTCAGGACCTTCCATGCAAATACCTTTCCACTTTGAAGGTATTTCTCCGAACCCCTTATCACTGAAACTTGGAGACTCTGGCCATATACCTGTATATATATATTTTATGAATTTTGCCATATGCCATTATTAGGATCGTTTGACAGTTTTTTTTTTTAAATGATTGGATTTCCGATACGCACAATAAAAAAGAAGAAAATTTTCAAAAACACAAATTAAATTCTTAGTAAACAAAAATTATAATGCTGTTTAATTAGTCTACCAGATTGGATCTGGATCTGAACCTTTTTAATTAAATCATCCTTAACTTCTAGAATCTACTTCTTAGTTCTGATATGTTTCTCTATTTAGAAGTGTGAATGGTGTTCTACGTGACCTTCCGTTATGAAAACAAAATTTCACTTTTTTTTTTTTTGAAAATGTCTTCAAAATATTTTATCAATAATGTTTTATAAATGAAAGTTCCCAAAAATTTAGATAATAAATGTCTTCAAGAGTCTTTATTATTAATTATTGAATCCAAATAGCATAGAACACCCAAATAGTTTGTTTATTTTGTGGTTGGGTCGTTTGTCTTTTAGACGTTTATTATTTCAAGTAATATGTTATACTGTATTGAATTTACACATAATTTCACCAAGTGTGCTCACCGGTATCCACAACGCCAATGATGATATCAGAGGAGCCATGAAAACTGTTATAAATTGGAAATGAAGAAGAAACTCCAGAAAGTGAATCCAAAAAATCCCACGACCGAGTTGTGTGAAGTTGAAGCATCGGATCTTCGAACACCGACACTACCTCCTCGTGTCCTGTAATATCACACAGATATCTCACCACTTTTTATTTCAACTAATAGTATATGTTTACTATTTAGCACCTGCTTCTATTTTTGCTAATTTAGCATCTCTTTTAATCAAAATAATTCGATATACCTTCTAGTGGTTCATGTACTCATTCATAAATATCTTCATTATTAGACATTAAGTTTTCTTCGGGTTAGAAAGTTGTAAACTTTTCTTAACCAACAGAATACAATATTTAGCAGTATATAAAGTAAGGAGTACCAGAAAGATCTGCGGCTTCTTCCTCTGTAAGCATAGCGGAGAAGCCTCTAAAGGCATGCTTGTAATGATGTACTCCTTTTCTTCTCTCACTCTCTTCTCTGCACAATCATCATGACATCTAAATCGATAGTTATACAAATATCAAAACGAATAGTAGTTGCTAATTACATTTTTTTTTTGTTTTAAGACTTCCTGTCAGTATTATTCAAGATCTTTTATGATTCATTCATTGTTATCTCACTTAGTTATAATTGGGGGAAAATTGGTCTTAGGATTCACCCTTGACTTTTAAGCCACACAACAAGGAGCCTTGGCCAATATAACTACTTCAATATAAAAATTGTCCCCAAGCCAAAACTCTACGTCCAACTAGAAAATGAAGTATATAATAATGAATATATATATATATATATGCAACCTCGGAAGAAGAGTGTCCAACATTTGGAGATAATAAGCTTCACTGTTATGCACATCAGCTTCAATGGGGCTGCCCATGTACACTACATAATGCTACAAAAGAAGTTCCAAATGTATGTTATGGAATTACAGATCAAAATTAAGAATGTTTCAAATACAAGTTTATCACCAAAAAGTTCAACTTTAAAAATATAAAACGGTTAGGAGGACTTAGTTTTAAAGTAAGAGCCAGTTTACCTTGGGAGTTTGGAGTGATGCAATGGAGATGAAGATGAGAGATGTGAACAGAATCACAATAAGAGAAGATAAAGAAGACAGATACATCGTGAACATGTTGAGACTGAAGATGTCTTTGTTTTGGTATGAATGTATATCTATGTCTCTATATATATACACACTATAGCTTGGTAGCTTGGTTTGCCTACTCAACTTTGTTGTAATAACTCCTTTTTCAAAAATAAAATAAATTACTGTCGTAATATTTAGAGATATCATTTACTTTATGAAATTGTTCTAGACATAAATGTTATTATGTTAAGTAACAACCATGTGTTTATTGTACCACTATTATATATACAAATACAACTGTATATGGAGTGCGATGCGATGTACACGCAATTTAATTTTATTTAGTCACAGAGTTTTTATTTGGTTCTTCTTAAATATTTCGAATAGTAAAATTTAGAAGCACGTTTCAAAAATAATTTTAGTTTTCTAAAACACTAGTTTTTATTTCCATCGATTTTTGGAAAATTCTGAACTAAAGCTGTAACATCTCTACCAGCTAATGGATTTCTTATGCATGTTCTTTCGGTCTATGGGTCTAATCCATATTACAGCCGGTCATTAATTTTAGAAGCGTATAAAAATTTATTTATTAATACGATAAATACATGGTTTTTTCTAGTGCTTTAATTTTATACACGTAACATCTCTACGGCTAATGGATTACTTATGTACGTTCCTTCGGTCTATGGGTCTAATCCATATTACAGCCGGTCATCAATTTTAGAAACATCTAAAAAACTATTTGTTAACCATACAATAAATACATGGTTTTTTCTAGTGCTTTAATTTTATACACATGGTATTGTGAAAGATTTTTTAATAGGTCACACATCATTTCATCATTCTAACTTAACCATGCTTAATCTTGAAGTTATATTAGACAAGTAAACTAAATAATAAATGCACTCTGCCAATATAAATAGCCAAATCAATTCTTATAACTTTCTCCATATACACTACATTATGTACCAAAATCATAATGTTACAAAAGCTCATACATTTTGGTTAGGGTCTAAGCTTCGCCTAAATATCTCTCAAATGGAATTGATAACCTAGAAATAAAAAAATATGTAAAAATTCACTTTTGTTTGTTTTTTGGACTTTATTTGATGAGATGTGAAAAATGATTTTATTTTATTTTATTTATTTTTATGGGTGATATTATTATATTATAGGAATATCAGTATTAAAACTTTTTTTTATACATTTCTCGGCCTTTTGGCTAAGATCAAGTATTAAAACTTAGTTGGGTTTAAAATGTATTATTGGCCTATAAGATATTATTTTAATATATTTAGTTAGTATCATAAAATTGTATAAAATTCTGCAAATATTTAAAACATGTGTTGGTGTGGTAATTATTCTGATTGTTGTGGTAACACAAGGAAAAGAGAGTTTTTTTCCTTTATTAGTACATTTTTAAAATTTGAAAACTAAAACCTAAAAATTAAAAACAGATCTATAAACTAAATAAAAAGCCGCAGCTATATATATATATATATATATATATATATATGTTAAGAAACAGTTCTTTAAAGAACAAATCACAACCTTGACAAAAAAGGAAAAAAAGAAGAAGAATAAATCATAAAAAGAACAATCACTGCTAAAAAGGTGCATGTTTAGAAGATACGCGAGTGCCGATGTTTACAGTTTTCAAGGTTCAGAGTTTAGAGTGAAAGGTCCTTGTACAGCTAACAAATACGTTGAAAATTCTGATATACTGGAATATTGTTTTTTAATTTTATAACTCTCAATTTAGAAAAGAAAAAGATACAATATTAGTTATGCCGACAAAAAAAAAATAGTTACGAACCATAAAAGATTTTTTTGGTAGATTAGGAAGTGATCCGTAGTCCGACTAATCCCTTTAGAATTGAGGATAAGAGCCAATTTTCTTATATAGTGGATGTACTCAGACCGAAAATCTCTAACACAAGTGATTTGGGTTCCAGTTGAGTCAGTTCATTCTGGTAACTATAAAAAAATTGAGAGATGAGAAAGAGATAATTTGTTTCTATACCAAATTAGAAATTGACATACTTCGTTCCGGTGTTTCTGAATATGTTGGTTGGAGTTTTTCATTGATTTATTATGATGGATTCTGTTGGGTTTGAGTCTTATGTCCTTCTTTGTTGGTCATGGTCTCGAGGTGTGAAGATTTCGGCGCGAAGGAGCGTGGAGTCCGGTTTCAGACTCTCTCTTGCCTCCATCTGTGTCTCATTTTTAGGTTTTTTTGTGTAGTTTCTGTTTTGGTCATCTTGTGTGAGATTGATATTGATTTATCTTGCTTGGAGTGTAGAGTTTTTTTTAGTTGGTCTTTGATTCATCAACGGTGAAGCAGCGTCGCAATGGTGTGGGATGAGCAGTTGTTATGTATGGTCGTTGAGAAGAAGCTTGTTTCAGTCACCTCTCCATCTCCCTGTTTCTAAGGGTCCTACTCTCGTCCTTTGAATAAGTTTGCTTTCTTGGTCTATCTTTTGTCTTTGTTTATCCTCTGTGGCTTCTATGTGTTGAAGTATTATAAAGAGGTTAAGGTTTTGAAGCGTCCAGATAAAAGGTATGTTGAGTAGGGGGTTATGTCGGGTGTTGCTTCTTCATAGTGTTGTTTTGGTTTTCACAAAGCGGTTTGCGTGTGATCATCGTAAACGAGTGGTTCAGATGAGGATGTTGCTACTCTTCAAGATTTTCTCTGCGGTGTGTGGTCTCTTGCTCAGTTCACAAAAAGAAGTCCATCTAATCGTAGTCAATTAAGTTCTTCTATTATTTCTTGTTAGGTTTGGTTCTGAATTCTCGTAGTTTGATGTAAGGTATAGCTATGATTTATTTGTTTATTTGTGATGTTTAATTAGATTCTCTGTTTCCTATTGTTGGGGTTCGGTTTCCGGAGATGGTTTGTTGGCTTTAGTGTTTCACTGTATATCTTTTATGATATCATTGAAAATCTACAGATGAAAAAAAGACATAGTTATAGAGAAAACACCATATATTATTTTTTTTATATTTATATGACCTATTGAACTTTTGGTATAATACTTGTGAAGTTCATACTATACAAATTAAAATGCTATTGTTATGGATATATTGATAGTTCGCATTCTTTATCTAATATTCACTATTAAAATTATATATCGCAGAGGACTATATAATATATATACAAACACACATATGTGTGATGTAATTATTAAATGGTGTTCTTGTTATGTTCTTAATTAATATACAAAGAAGAAATATATGTAACATGAGAAGTTTACCAGAAAAAAATAAGGAAAAATTGTAATTCTACAACAAATCTGATATCACTTTGCAAATTTACCTTTAATGAAGGACAATTTTCAAAAATACTTTTAAGTTATGATGAAAATAGATAAAATTATTTTCTTAAATGTTTTTATAAAACATTTAGAAACTCAACCCCACCCCTTCAACACTAAATCCAAAACAATAATCACTAAAGTATAAACCCAAATGTTAATATATTTTTGATTGAAAGTATTTTTGCAAAATGATATTTAACTTGTGCTATTTTTAGCAATCTCTCAAAAATAACTATCACATAAAAGAGAATCTTAATTTATTTGTTCTACTGGTCTCGTATAAAACTTCTAGAAAAATCAAAAGGAATTATCAAAATGAAAATTTAAAAATAAAAAAATGAATTTATTGATTAATAACGTTAATTTAGAAAAAAAATCTTTGAGTATTATTCATGCAACAAACACGAAAATAATTCATTATGAAATTTACTCTCTTTTTTATTTGTTCGGTAATATCTGTCAAAACTGAAAATGATATAATCTTAATCTTTTACAAAAAGAAGTAAATTTTCAGAAAAACCAAACGCAAGAAAGAAACAAAATGAGCTTGTTATAAAAATGAACTTGCTACCGACTAGCTATTTCCATTGAGTTGTTAATTCATATGATATGACAATTATTTTATTTGAACTCTATAATACACGTGATCAATAACTGAAACACATAACCAATTAGTGGGAATCAGTTGTGGCAGATTAATTTGCTCAGCTTTGATGCCAAAGAAAAAAAGTGCTTAAATTAATTACTGCACAACATTCCAAAGAAGATAATTTGTTTATTTCTAAATCCAGAGAAATAATTGCACCATTATTAAAAGTTTTTTTTTCGAGCTGATGAGCTGGCTTATGCTCTACACTCAAATTACTTTAGTTCATGGAGGCCATGCAGATACTTTGTCTTTTTGTAAATTAAAGATTATACTAAAGATCGCAATGCAAAGCAAAATCAAAGAGATAATGTGCTAAAGGCCACCATCCGTTATATTTAAATCGAAACATATTAGTAATATATAACAAAAGTCAGGAATTGCATGCATTACGAGACAACGAGGAGCCACCTTTGCTTTGTCCCTTTCTCGTTATCTTTTACTCCCTCCGTTTCGTTTTACTTGTCGTTCTAGGTTTTTACACGCAGATTAAGAAACCATTTAATTTTACATATTTTCTAGATAAAAACACAATTTTCTATACACCTAACCACATTTCAACCAATAGAAAAATAGAATAACAGATAAAACTAATAAATTTTTCATTGAAATTATAAAACGACACTTATTTTGAAACAAAAAAATTTCTCTACAACGACAACTAAATCGAAACGGAGATAGTATCTATTAATAATAGCAATCCTAATTAATGTTGAAAGGTTGTGTCTTTTCATTTAAAAACTGAAATGTTTTAATTTTTAAAATTGCATCTTTTTATTATAAAATGTTGTATCTTTTCATTATAAAATGTTGTATCTTTTCATAAAAAAAAACTGAATTATGTGGGTTGAAGAGTTGTCTTTTTAAAAAGAAGTTGCATCTTTGCAATTATATAACTATTTAATTAAAAAGTTGTGTCTTTTCAAAGAATAAATTGTATCTTTTGAACTAAGTAACTATTAAACTGAATTATATTTATTGTAAGAGTTGTTTTATTCATAATCATTCACATAAAATTGTATTTTTTTAATAAAAAACTGAAATGTATTAATTTTAAGAATTGTATTTTCATTATAAAAATTTAAATCTTTTCGTAAAAAAACTGAATTATATATGTTGTAAAAGTTGTGCCTTTTAATTTTTATTTTGGTCATAACCATTCACTTAAATATTTAGATTATTTATATCAAGTTAATGTATTAAAGTGAAAGGTTATATATATTAAAAGTTTTATATAAAAAGTAGTATTTATTAAAAATGAAAAGTTGTATGTACTTTTATAATTTTTGGTAATAAAAATTGCATCTATTGCTTATGCTTTTCATATATATATATATATAGATGTTGTGTTTTATAATTTGCACCTCATCGGATACGAAATGTTTGCATCCCTTCGAAAGCGAAATCTTCGTATCCTTTCGTACACAAAATGTTCGTACCCCTTCGGACACGAAATGTTCGCACCTCTTTGGACATGAAATGTTCGCACCCCTTCGGACACGAAATGTTCGCACCCCTTCGGACACGAAATGTTCGCACCCCTTCGGACACGAAATGTTCGCACCCCTTCGGACACGAAATGTTCGCACCCCTTCGGACACGAAATGTTCGCACCCTTTCGGACACGAAATGTTCGCACCCTTTCGGACACGAAATGTTCGCACCCCTTCGGACACGAAATGTTCGCACCCCTTCGAACACGAAATGTTCGCACACCTTTGGACACGAAATGTTTGCACCTCTTCAGACACAAAATGTTTGCACCTCTTCGGACACGAAATGTTCGCACCCCTTCGGACACGAAATGTTCGCACTCCTTCGGACACGAAATGTTCGCACCTCTTCGGACACAAAATGTTCGCACCTCTTCGGACACGAAATGTTCGCACCCTTTCAGACACGAAATATTCGCACCCATTCGAACACGAAAATGTTCGCACCCCTTTGGACACGAAATGTCCGTACCCCTTCAGACACGAAATGTTTGCACCCTTTGGACACGAAATGTTCGCACCCCTTCGGACACGATTCGCACCCATTCGAACACGAAATGTTCGCACCCCTTCGGAACGAAATTTTCGCATCCCTTCGGACACAAAATGTTTGCATCCCTTCGGACATGAAATGTTTGCACCCCTTCAAACACATAACGTTCACACCCCTATGAACACAGAATGTTTGCACCTCTTCAGACACAAAATGTTTGCACCTCTTCAGACACAAACTTTTTCACCCCTTCAGACACAAATTTTTTTGCATCCCTTCGGACATAAAATGTTCGCATCCTTTCGGACATGACATGTTCGCACCTATTCGGACATGAAAGTTCGAATCTCTTGGTGACAATCTATTCACACCTCTTCTGGCACAACATGTTTACACCCCTTAGGTGATGATCCATTCGTACCCTTTGGGTAACGACTCGCTTGGACCTATTTGGTGATGATCTATTCATATCCTTTTCCTGAAAACTTGTTCGCACACATTTGGTGACGATCTATTCACACTTATTTGGTCATGATATATTTGCACCTCTTTGGTGATGGTACATTTACACCTCTTTGGTCACGACACGTTTGTACCTATTTAGTTTCGACACGTTCGCACCTCTTTGAGGTATCATAAGATTATTAATATTTGCTAAAATAATATATAACTTTATAGAAACCATCTTAAAAATATTTGGTATTTTGTTCGATTAGTATTTCAGATATATGTCTAATATATAACTATTTGTCTTTTTATCTTAACATATTTTTTTTTTTGAAAACTGTATTTTTGTTTAAAAGAAACTTTTCAGGATTTAGTTTATTCAATAATTAGTTGTAGAAAATCTTATAATTGTTTTTAAACATATGACATATATCTAAACAGATATAATAAATTTTGTTGTAATCTCATAACACGTAAACAAACGTGTACATGACATGGATAAGTGTCTTCACTTTACATCTTGGCAAAGTTTTTAGTTGACATGTCTTTACATTATAAATTTATAAGGAAAGGTACGTGCACGTTTTGTTCGTGGGAATATTCAACAAACTTGAGAAAAACACTAAAAATTATATTTATCTGGTTAAATTTGAAAATAATATCAACCCAAATGCATAAAAATAGTAGTATAAACTTCACACATTATAAAAGTTTGTCTATTGATTCACGTAAATAGATTTTTCAAAGACAGTGATATCGTAGATAATTTTTTGTTGTGGTAAAACTATTAGAACAAAAATTTTAAAAATGCATTAAGGATGATGTAAAATCATGGAAAAAAATTATGGATAAATGGACGTCATGGTTAATATTTTTTAGAATTTATTTTTGTGTGTGTGACAAGTTGCATACTAAATTCTAGAACTATAGCTAAGTTGATTGTGAAATTTCTCAATCTAGGATGCCAAAAAGTGTCAACTAAAAAAAGTTTTAAAGTGTTAACCTATTATAAAAATGTTCAATAGCTAGTATTATGAAAGTATATAACTGTTTATTATGAAATGATTTAGAGAAAATGTTTAGTAATTAATTTTCTGAAAATAGACAACTCTTCAATAAATGAAGATGATTTTTTGTGAAAGAGTTTCTAAAAGATCTGTATTTTGAAAGATTTTAATGGCTAAATTTTTGAAAATATACAACTTTTTTATTATGAAAAAATTTCTGTGAAAAGCTTAGCTATTAAATTAAAAATTAAGAATAAAATATATCGTTAGTTTTAGTTTTATTTTTCTATTGTAAAATACTAGAATCATCATTTAAATGAAATGAGTTTGTTGTTGGTTAATATAATTATTAGTGAAGAACCAATGTAATATTTAGTGATGAATCATTGCAACTGTTGTTGATAGTAATATTTGGTGATGAACTATTGTAATTTTTGTTTTTAATCATTACAACTCTTAAATAACTATTGTAATGTTTGGTTATCAGTCATTACAATGTTTGATTTAAACAACAATCACAAATATACTAAAATATAGAGATTCACTCTTAAATATTTTGTCAATGGTTTTTAAAGAAACATATATAAACACGAAGAGTTATATTTGTTATTTTTGTATATTAACATAAGTTTTGAACTTTTGTTGAGAAACTCATAAAAGTCTAGAGCATTTATATTTCAATAATAATTCATCGTATATAATATTTAAAGAATCAATAAAAGTTATTATCAATTTCAAAAAGTAAAAATATAATTTATCAATTTAATTAATTTTATTTAATCATTATGTGGATATTATAAATGTTAGTGTTTTATAAGATTCTTTTTTTGAAAATTATTCTTATAAACAAAAATGATCATATCATTACAAGTTAACATATATATATTATAAAATTTAATTTGATATATTTTTCTATAAATGAGTTTCCGTGCGATATCGCACGGGTTCTTTTCCTAGTTTCTATAATAGCAAAGTAATATAATTAGGGAACCTTATCACTCTACTAAGATTCTTTAGATAATAGATTCAACCTTCGTAATATTCTATACAAATGTACAGATAAAAGAAGTCAAATTATTTTCTATTCAACAAAAAAAAACTTTAGTCGTGCAGAACAAAAATCGTTAAATAACTTTGTGTTGAAAGTGGAATATTTACAAGCAGACTATTATAATTTACTGAAATATACGATTTTTTTTTCTCAAAACGTGGGTTACTTTCTTTCAGAAAAAGAAGAAAAGAGGATTATTATTCTTTAGAATGTTATTTGTTTTACACCTGTAACACGTATATATTATATCTCTAAGATATGAAATAGTCATTCAATCATTTACTTGTATATAATTGATGTTTTAACTGGTGAAAACTGAAATGAACCATGAATACCGAAATAAATCGGTGATATTTTACAAAATTCGGTTCAATTCAAATGCAGATCAAACCAAAAATAACCAAACTGAACTGGCATATAAAAAATATTAAATCTGGACCACCTTTTAGTCGTCGAATAGTCCATCTCAACTAGCCAAATACTAAAAAATATAAAAAATACTTGTTTCATATATCACAAATTTGTCGGTTGATTTGATATTATTGTACAAGAATGATGTGAATAAAGACTTGAAAAACAAAGGTTAAAAGTCAGAACCCATCCCAGATCCCATGTACGATCACTGAAATTAGTGTTACTAGCTGATATTGCTACCATGTATATTGGTTGGATTTTTCAAAATCTTATTTTTCACTTTTAACTTTCCAACTCATCTCTCTTTTTCTCATTTATTTTAGATTTTTTATTTTTTTTATTTAGAAACTTATGATAAAGAAGATTTTTTATATGTGTCCAAATCATATGGAACTAATTTCTATTCATAAAACACAAATAATAATATTTTTGATATGAATAATTAAAGAAATAAATTGACTTGTTATAATATAAATAACCCAAAGTAATCAAGGTGAATACATTTATACAAATTAACAACCAATAACTAAATTTCAATCTTTTTTTGTGGACTCCAACTTTTTAGTTTTTAACCGGTTGAAATAATCCAACAAATGTATATGGTCTAATATGAAAGCATCAGAAGTGGTAGTACCAAAATATTAGAGTCGGTCTGATAAAATAATACTAAAACAAGAGAGAGAGAAATGAAAAAGTGAAAACCATTTCTAGTGAGTGAAACTTTCCAACAAAACTGAAAAACCCATATAAATTTAACCACATAAAAAGTTATTACTTAAGTATTAATATATTAATGGTAAAATAGCAAGAGCCATTAATCATGCATTTACAATTTTAAGAGATAAGGTACGTTCAATTTTCTTTTAACATAGAACGTAATATGATATATTAATTCTGTTAAGTTTTTTTTGATTAACTTGGAGTATTTCGGATCTGTAGAAGAGTTCATATTAATTTTTAAAAAGAAATGCAATTTACGGATAAATCATTTTTGTAAGTATACAAATAAGCCCGAAAATATAAGCTCATATCTACATAGGTTTTATAAACAATATGATTTAGTTTCAAACAATATGTGTATCGAACGCAAAACGTGTTAGTCTCCCTGCTTTTTTTTTCTTGCCACTGACCTTAGTGTCCCAGAGTACTTTTGTTAAGTTTCTGTTGTTGCTACTTAGAACTTTTGCAGAGATACTCTTATAAATTTTTTAACTTGGATGGTTCGGGTATTTACAAACTAACAAACAAACTATCACAATATGGTAGCTTGGCCATGCTCACTCAACTACCTAGAAGGCCATTGGCTTACCGTTTACGCTTAACTGGACTGGCACAATTCAGTCTCTTATGTTAGATAGACTGTGTTGTTGTTGCTTTGTTTTTTTTTTCTTACCTTGAAAATTCTGATATATCTTGTTTAGTGACAGAGATACGAAAGAAAACCTCAACGCAGTTGTTCCCTAATTCAGTTACAAAAAAAGCAGTTGTTCCCTAATTTGTCTTTTTAACAACGCAGTTGTGAAAATCATGAATCATATTTAATAAATATAAATTATATTATTTTTTAAATGTAAAATATTATTTTTATAAAAGTTAAAAACTATTTGAATTGTAAATTTTATTTTTGATATAAGCAGAACTTTTGATATTATTAAATAAATTAAATTAAGTTTCTATAAATATTTTAATTTTATATATTTTAAATATAAATTTTTTACCAAAAAATTTATAAGAATATTGAACAAAGAAAATTTAGACAATATTAGCATTTTTAATGCTTTTTCAATAACTGTTAATTGGATAATAGAAGCATGATGGGTTTGCAAATACTTGACCAAACTATGATCGAGCGAAGGACACACTGGTCCTAGTAAAATACTTGTATACAAATATTAAATGTAATTTTTAGAAAATTTGTAGTTTATGGAAACCTTTTTAATTTACTGATTTAATTATGAGCTCATTAATATTTTTATAACAGAAATTTCGAGTTTCAAGTTCTAGAGAAAGCAATTTATTGATTAATCATGCAGATAAACAAAATAAAGATTTACTTAAAATTATTAACATAATGCAATTAAAAACAATCATGAATCTTTATAACAAAATTTATATTAGTTCAGTCAAACGTTAATTCTCATAACATATATAAATTATCGGTTATAAATTTATATATGTAATCGTTTCTCTAATATTATAATATATCAACGTTAAAAAATCGGTTGTTAAATAAATCAAATATCATCCTGTCTTATGTAAAATCAACTGCAAACCCCAATTCGTCATAAAACTTATCTAAGTTCACCTTTGAAAATAAGTTTCCTTACACTTCTCCATGTTACATACATGATTTCTACAACAAATATAATTGAAGCCTTTCTATCTTCAAGCAATTGATGGCAACAAGTTTCACCTTATTCTTTGTCTTCTTTCCTTTCATAAAAGCTCATGCTTTAAAAACATTAGCTCGCGACATTAGTTATGTATAAAGACACAACAATAGTACCGCTCTAAACACAGCAGCAACAAGAATTTGCGCTTTATTTCCCACAGAGCTTCCCTTCTAAGTACTTCTCTACACTATACAATCCGCAAAGACCCTTTACCACAGGCATAGTAGCTGGAACCGGTAACTCAAAATCCGTACCAGACACGTCTCTGTTCCCATCATTACAGTTCCATGAAAGGGACTGTTTCCGAGCCTCCCTAATGGCTGATCTCGTTGCACAATGAACCGACGCCGCTAGAAGCAAAGGCGGCTCACCCGATGCTGTGGTTCAGACAAAGAAGTTGAGTTAGAAAGAAGTAATATTTTCACATACAAACTTATAGCAACTAGTGTCAGGATCAACAGATAAAGTCAGAAGCAATGTACCTTTAGAGGAGAGAACGCGGTTTTTGTGATGTCCAGTGTTGAGAATCTCGACGTTGAACTGCTTAGGGATGGTATCGACCGTAGGAATCTTGTAGTCCCAAGTGCCTTGTTGCACCACAAGCCCCTTCTCATCTGTAGTGTACTCTTCCATCATGAAAAATCCGATTCCTTGTACAAAAGCTCCTTCCACCTTTCCACAAATTATCTCCTACTTAGCTCAATAAATGACTCAAGAAAAAAACAAGAAAGTAAGCTTAGCTAACCTGTCCTAAATCAACAGCAGGATTAAGGCTTTTTCCGCAGTCGTAAATGATGTCTGATCTTAGAATCTCTGTTTTTCCAGTAATAACGTCTACCTCCACCTGCAAATAAAAACCAGATATTATTGTTTGAGTCTCTCAAACATTTAAAACAAACAATGTGACTTGCCTCACTGACTCCAACTCCATAGTTGAGGTATTCCATGGAAGAAAACTCTGGTGTATACAATGCACTCGCCGATAAATTCACAGACTGAGCATACGCCTGATGAGAAAACATTACTGTTATTCATGTAGAGTTTGAGATAACATAACGATTTAGAGTTACTAGGCTACTTACTTGTTGAATAAGCATGTTCCATGTCACGGAGCCTGACTTCATTTGATCTATTGTAGGTTTCAGTCTCTCAACCAAGGTAATACAGCAAAGCCTAACGGCTTCACAACTGTTCTCGGATGTCGTGCTACCTGCAGTGAAACCTCCTTGGATCAAACCGAGTGTGTCGGCCTGAACAACTCGTATTCTCTCTATCAGGTTTTCGCTTCCGGTGCATTTCGTCAAACCGAGACCATATGCAACCATCTGTTTTACTTTGGTCCACAGTCCCTGACCTATCTCAATCCCTCCAACCTCAACCACAACAGAACCATCGCTCAAGATGCTTACTCTACCAGGTGTGGGCCTCTGCATAACTTGATGGACAATAGGCACTCGAGAGATCCCTCTCTTTCGCCACACGTTACACCTATTAAACTCTTTAACCATCTCAGCTCTTTTCTTGAACTCTGAAGATATCTCCAGCTTGTCCCATAACAAAGGAAGTGTATACTCATCTGCCTCACCGGAAATGTGCTTGTAGAACTTCCTGAGGCTGTCGTAACTATGAAGGTTTATCTTTCTCACTTCATCAGCTTCCATTTGAAGAGAAAAGGCCACATTCTCGATAATGGATTCCGCAATGTATGAGCCTTGTACTTCCCCTGGAGCTCTCATGGCTGTTCTACTTGGACGATTCGTCTTGCAGACTTTTACATCAAATGACAAGGCTCCCCAGTCATACTTCCTTAGCGGACCCATTATATTCCTTGGCAAGATCGGGCTCACGTCCGGCTCTATTCCTGCATCTATTAGCATTGTAAGCTCCAGTGCTGTGAGCTTCCCGTCTGATCTGAAACCGACGTTGTATGTCACTTTCACTGGATGCCTTCCTCCAGCCATTATCATATCTGTCTTTCGGTTTAGATACATCTTAACAGGACGCTGCAATTTGTGGGCAGCCAGTGCGCATGCTGTTGCAACCTGAAACATCACATCTCAATGAGCATTTAAGAGAAAACAAACCACTTCTGGTAATACTTACAGGCAATACCAAAGGTGGTAAGTTCAACTGGAAAGACCTGACCATAATGTCAAAAAGTTCTCAGTTCGAGTGATCACTGAGACAAAACTAATATCACATGATGTGATTTTGGGCCAGGGGATTACGTGCATCGCCCGAACAAAAAAAAGAACTTACAGGCATTGACTTAATAGCTTTGCCGCCAAAGCCACCTCCAACTCTTCTGGTAATGACTCGGACGTTATGCTCTGGAATGCCAAGACATGTTGCGATAACCGAATGCACGTACTCAGGTGCTTGAGATGAACTGAACACTTTGACACAGTTGTCTTCATCTGGCAAGGCAAGTGCTGTTTGTGGCTCCATATAGAAGAAGTATTGTGAACCGAGTCTGAACTGGATATACAGCCAAGTTTCAAAATACACACGCATGAGATAGTGAGCTTAAGGATGTAACTACAAACATTTTAGAGATAAAGATCAGGAAGGATAGTTGTGATACCTCAGCCAAGAGTATCTTTCTATCAGCTTCTTTCATTCCTTGTAAAACATCACCTACTGGTTCAGGGTAAAGCATAGGATGAACCTCAAAGAAGCTAGATCTCTTAACTGCATCTTCGACCGTTAATATTGGCTCTTCTAAGTTTTTAATATCATACTCAACAACTGCAAGTTTTGCTGCCCTGTCTGCATGTTTCTGTGTGTCTGCAACCTGCAAAGCCGCATACATTTTTATCAGTAATGCAAAGAAAGACGAGAATCAATTCAAGAAAACAGTTTTGAGGTTACCACAAGAGCAATTCTTTGACCAGCACATCGGGTTAGTTCATCTGCAAATAAAGGTCCTGGTCCAAAAACAGTCTTGGAACCAATGTTTTGTCCCTGTTGTGGTATGTCCTTGAAAGTAAGAACTGCAAAAACTCCGGTGGGAGTCACATCCTCACTGAAGCTTATGCTTTTAATCCTAGCCAAAGGCTCTGTGCTATATATAAATGCTCCATGTAGACAGTCCGGTAAAGTCGGAATATCATCAACAAAAACAGCTTCACCTGAGAAAATGAAAGCTCATGTAAGTCCCAATATTGAATCTAAGGCAAAATCAAGCTACTAAAAATGACAAAAATTTATAAGCATAAAAGCTAACCAGAAGCCTGTAATGCAGCTCCAACTTTGATAACCGCTTCACCTACAGGCTGAAACTCATTACTCTCTACCACTTGTTGTGAAGATGAGAGGAAGGGAAGAGATTCTGTGGGAACTACATGGCCGTTGCTATCCTTTTCCCTTGAATCAAGACTACATATTCCATGACCACTATCAATCAGTGGATACAAAAACTCAAAAAGAAACCCAACAGCCAAGGCTTTCCTATACTCAGGGTGTGAGGTGTCTTTGCTTGGAACTATGATTCCTCTAAGTAAACCCATAGCTTCATACAGAACACTGTGACTCAGCAATTTACCCGTCAGGAAATGCTCAACTTCTGTCGCCCTGATTGAATGATCACCACCATAAGAACCAAAAGCCAACAAGCATTTATCAACCACTACACCTCGTCCTGATGGTTCTAGGTGAGACACGCTTGCAAAGAAAGCAGCATTCACATAAGGCAATGCGTTTCCAATAGAGCGAGGTGCGGCTCGGTAAGTTTCAAAGAGCAGTTCAGTGTCATCACTAGTAGGAGCAGTCCATGCTGGAATGTCAACTTTTAAAAGAATTCGTTTGGAGTCTAATATTGGAGGCAAGTCAAGAAACTCATGTAGCTTAACCTTCTCTACTTTCCTGCCATTAAGCATATACACGGACGCATCTGCAGCGAGCAAAAGAGTGGTAATATCAGAAGGGAACTTTCTGCTCTGTGCCATGACTAGATTACCGCCGATACTCCCTGAGTTCCTGATAGAATGGTTGCCAATTTTCTCCATATGAGCCGCCATTTTCCTGAAAATAGAGGAGGACTTGCCTTCCTCCTTCAGAGCATCAATAACATTCGATATGGTGACCGCTGCTCCAATCTCAACACCATTCTCATCTTTCTTGATCATCGACATCTCTGGAATGTGGCTGATATCAACATATCTATTAAACCGTTCCTCATCTTTATAATAACCCGTCCCTGTGTTCCCAACAACTAGCTTCACCGAGCCTCCAGAATTAGCAGATTCCAATATGTTATGAAGCTCGGTTACACTAAAAGGAGTAGTCCAATGATACCTCGAGTGATCCAAACCATTATGAACATTCTTCTTCTTCAAGAACTCAGGGAAGAACGTTGTCACAAGATGGTCTTTGGGGTTGTAAGGAGGCAAGCTCTTCAACATAACCTCTTTACTATCTCCCTTCTTCCAAAACGAGTTTAACCCCAAGTCCTCAATGTCAACATCAGCAGCAAAACTCTTACAAGCATCGACAATGGGACGGTAACCAGTGCATCTACAGAGGTTTCCAGCAACTGACTTCTCAGCTTCGGACACTGTGAGGCCTCTGTTGTTATGATCATTATGAGCATTTGAAAGAGCTGAGTAGAGAGAAATGCACATCCCTGGTGTGCAGAAACCGCACTGAGAGGCGTGAAACCCGGCGAAACGCTGGTGGATGGGGTGGAAACCGTTCTTTGTGTTTCCAAGACCTTCTGATGTTGTAATGGAACATCCGTTTATACTACAGAGAAGTGTGAGACAAGAGTTTACACTATGTTCCTTCACTTGATCTAACTCTGGATCGTACTTTGATAGCATTACTAAACAAGCACCACATCCTCCTGCACTTAAACCAGACAGAACACAGTTTGTATAGTCAGACAAGACATTAAAAATCTGTCTGAAGATGCATAAACTCAGATTTGTTTCAAGACATATAAAGCTTACGCCTTTTTAAAAACAGTACAAAAGAAAATAAGAGAGTAAAAGAGATTTTGCCTTCGCCACAACCGAGCTTGACACTCTTGAAAGGAGTGTTGAGTCGCAAGAACTCCAGTAAAGTCGTAGAAGGGTCAACAGAGTTGACTTTGAATCTCTCTCCGTTTACTGCAAACTCCAAATCTTTTCCTTCCATTTTATGTTCGGAAACAGTGACCACAAGGAAGGCTTGATAATAAAATATTTGATTTCTGAGAAACCCAGAAAACCAAATCACACGAACTGTATGAATTTGAAGTGATCAGCCAATTGAAGTAGGAAAAAGGTTGAGGAAGAAAAAGAGTTTCGTTTCGGATTCTCTTATTATAGTTGCGCCTTTTTCACGCACAGATCTTTCTGTAAATTTGTTTTCAGACAAAAGCTCGAAGGCTGTCTGTGCGCCACGTGTCAGTCCATCAATAGTCAGTCTAATAGGTAAAGAGAATATTTGAAATTTTGACATTTGGAAAGATCTCTCGATCCAATCCAATCTCTGTTTTTTTTTTTTTTTTGGTTCAAATCCAGTCTCCTTTTTCTAAAGGGCTTTGTAATTATATTATTTCTACTAAGCAATCTACCTGTTTTCTAAATTTGTAATTATATTATTTCTTAAATGTTGCTCTCTCAATTTCGTGTCATTTTCGATAGTTTATTTTGTTTTAAAAATATCATTTACAATCTCAATATATTTTTATACATTAAATCTTATTTTACCATATTAAATAACTAATAATTTTTTATTTAAATCATTTTTATCTTATCAATCATACATTAACTAGATATATATTAATATGTTATATAAATTTCTTAATCTTTGTAAAAAGTATCAAAGTAACATGTATTAAAAAATAGAAAAAGTATTAATTATAATATTTTCATTTTAAGTTAATATTTTATGTCCAATTTACTATAATGAAAAAGTTCATAAAAATAGACATAGTTTAATCCTAAATCCATTTACATTTTATTAAAACTAGTCTTAACTTATCTAACATAATTACAAAGATCAAAATG
>CAJHQP010005378.1:0-46576 GCA_905132765.1 Moricandia arvensis
CAAAAGTTTTCAAAAGGAAACTAATCTTGAAATTACCTAATTTAATTTATGTTTCCAAACAAACAATTAAACATCTTAAATATAGATGAATTAATATAATTTATTTATATAAATAAATTAAATATCATAGATTACATTATATAAGTTGATAATATACATATGAATACATATGATACCACATAAACAATTATTAAAAGATTTTTAAAATATTTATATTAGTAGTGAATAAAATAAATCATAGATTTTAGAAAACTAATTAATCTCAACCTAATAATATTAATTAAACTTACTCATTCACTATATATATTCTAAAAATATGTCAAATGAATGCGAAACAATCAAATATATAATTTAAAAAATTCTAATTATTCTCCAATGACAATATAATATCATTGATGATTTATCACTTTAATAAATAATTAAAATATTTTTATATTTTAAAATATAAAAATTATATGGTAAATCATTTAGGATTATATTAATCAGGAAACCAATTATTTAATCATCTATTTATATAAACGGATGACTTAAAATTATTATATGCTAAGTCATTTATTATATGGTAATTCATTTAAAACTATTATATGGTAAGTCATTTAAAATTATATTAATCAAACATAGGAATTTCCGTGAGTTAATACTGTATTAATATAAGTTATATAGCTTTGATTATAATAAAATTAACATGCTTATTTTTAATAGGAAAAAAAGGAAAGAGACATAAATAAAAACATGTGGAAAATAATAAAATATGATTGTTGTGTTTTTGGTTTTCTTATATTTTTATGATTTATTTTATTTATTTATTTGAGATATATGTATTTTTGTTTTCCTACAATGTGAACTAAATAGTTTTATGTGTTTTTAAAACATTAAAATAAACAGAGTAAAGAAGATCAATAAAAATTACCATTTCTACGATTGTTAAAGTCAAAAATTGAAAAATATACTGTAAACTGAAAGTAAGAAATATTATTTAAAAATAATGAGATGTATTGATTACAGCATAATAAAATTTTAAAATGTAAAATAATAAAACAATTAACAAATTTTATACAAATAAAAACTTTTTATTTTGATTTAACATTTGATCTAACATTAATATTAAGTATATATGCCTAAAGTAACGACACTGCGTTATTTATAAAATTAGATATTATTTTTTATTTTATATATAATTAGTTAATCATATTTAGTTTTAATAAAATAATTTTCTCCGATGAATTAGTGTTTGATAAAATAATGTGGTGATCGGAGATAATTTAAGGAACAATTTGTTTGCTTAACCCATTTGAGTTTTACGTTAAACACTAAATAAAAAATGAGTGAGACAATGTGATTTGTGATTTGAAAAAAGTATGAGAAAAATTGCTTAAAAAACCATTTCCTAATACATGTTTTTATGTTTACCTTAACCAAATTAATCCTTAGTTTTAAGAAGATAATTAATTCTACTATATATTAATTGAGAATTCACCTAATACATGCTTATGTGTTGTTAATAGGTTAAGTTTTAAGAATAATTATAATTTGATTGGTTGTTAACTTTTATTAGTTAACTTCTAAAAATAAAAGATAACTCTATAATTAATTAATAAAAATATCAAATAACACAAGTGATATTACAGATAATGATTTATGGTAACTAAATTTAGAATTAGAGAAAGAATATATATGTTATATCAATTTGTTTTTTTATTTTTATCAATTATTTATATATAGTTAAATAAAATACTTTAAATTTTTTTATACAAATAAATTTGATGTTTATGTATTCTTATATAAAAGAATTAGATTTGTAGGTAAAGAATTATTAAAATTTTAAAATTTGTTAAAGTCCACACAAAAACGTTTACAAAATATTTTTATGATAAAAACTACTAATTATATTGGACCTATTGGAGCTATACAAAAAAACACTTTTTCTTTTGAAATCTAAGGTATTTCTGGTTTTTCAAATGTTAAAATAAAGAGAAATACCTTAAGATAGACCTAAAAAGTTTTTTTCCCATAACATTCTAAGAAGAAAAATGATCATAATAGACTTTATTAAAAGGTGTAAATATATATTTATATCATTTGGATTAACTAATCTAAACTTAGGGTTTAGAGTTATGGGGTGAGATTTTGGAATTTAGGTTTAAAATTGAAAAAAAAATATTAAAATTTTAAAATAACCAAATTTTTTTGGTCAATTTTTTTCTTGAGGACTATTTTTGTGATAAAAACTTAAAAAATGCTATTTGAGAAATTTTCCTTAAAATAAAATATAAAGTAATTTTACAAAAAAATTATCTGAATTAATTATAATATTAATTTCCGTAAGAGAAAGATATCCAGATTTGTACCCAAAAGGCGCGTCAAAGGTATTTTACTAACTCTTCCTCGCCGTTTGAGACACTACCTTTTACTAACGCACTGATTGTGTACCCAAAAGGCGCGTCAAAAGAAACCAATTCGAACTCTGGGTTTCTTCTTTTCACTCTCAAGAGTTGGTTTTTGATTTGTGTCTCTTGTCAAAGCTCCGCAAATTGGACATCGGGTCTCACCGCGTTACGGCTCCTCCCATCGAGCTTTTACCTCATATCCACCGGCGGAAGCTCTGTTTCTTACTCTGGACCCGAAACTAAAAAAGCCGCATAGTAGGCATATCACATCGTCCATAGAATCCTCTGACTTCTGGTTGATAAGAGCAGTCATACTTCAGGTTATCTTCACCCTTTGAAGACATCAAGCCAAAATTTGAATCTTCTAAACATCTCTAGCTATATGCTAAGTAATTACATGTTACCATTGATCAAACTTCTAGCTGTTTGCTATGGGATTGGAAATGTGTTAACAAAGATTCTCGAGAAGCAATAGTTACGTTTACCTTAAAAAGAGCAGCTTGTTTTTTTGGTAAAAACATAGCTTCCTTCTTAATTTCTATAATCCCAAAACCTTGGTATAAAATTGTAGCATGTTTTTGCTAAGCACCTTTTTCATAAGTTTTTCGTCTTACAAATTAAAATTCTAGAATTTTTGCTAAGTACTCACAAGGAACTCTTACAAAAAAAAATAAGAATAAAAAAAGAAACAACAGAAACTCCAAAATATCTTGTTTCATTTTGGACAGAAAGAGTAAAAATTCTTCTCGAGAGCTTCTGATCAGTTTACAAGTTGTTTGCTTTGCAAGACAATACTACCGGTGATTTTTTGGTGATTCAGCTCTGAGAATTTTTTAGGACACCGACCAGCATATCGGTTGGTCTTTTGGACAAGAAGCTTTCGGATATTGCAAAGTCCGTGGTAATCTCGTACTTCCTCTGAAGATCTCGGTGACCCTTACGAAATAGTGGCAATACGGGTTTTTGGTTTTTGAAAACCTGCGGTTTTTTGGTTTGCAGCGTGGGTTCTCAACCAAAAATTCCATAATGAATGTGGTCGTGTGGAATTGCCAAGGAGCTGGAGCCGGCTTGACGAGAGAGAATCTTAATGAGTTATACGCTTGCTTCATGCCAAAGTTTTTATTTTTACCGGAGACTAAAAATAATCATTCCTTTATGCAAGATGTGCAAGTTGCTTATGGATATGATCATGTTTGTACCGTTGACCCGGTTGGTCGAAGTGGAGGTCTAGCACGTTTTTATATGGATGATCCTTCTGTTTCTATTCTACATGCGGATAGGCACATGATTGATATTGAAACTAGACTTGAAGGACATGCGATCTTTATGACCTTTGGTTACGGTGATCATGTTGTTAGACATCGAGACCTGGTTTGGGAACGATTGTCACGCATGAGTACAAACCGAAGCGAAGCATGGTTCATGATTGGAGACTGCAATCAAAGATAAACATGGAAAGTTCGTAGAGAGTGCAATCGAAGTGGAGAACGTGGTTGTTCAATACTTTTGAGAACTCTTCTCTACCTCTTCGCCGACAGATCTAGACGCCTCCCTCCGATTCATTTCAGAGAAGGTGTCCCATGCCGACAATAGGTTACTTTTAGAGGAACCGTCAGAACTTGAGATTAGAGGAGCCCTTTTCGATATCAACCCGAAAAAAGCACCCAGACAGGATGACATGACAATTAAATTGTATCAGAAATTCTGGTGTGAGATGCGTCAAGACATTGTAAGACTTGTGCAAGATTTCTTCACCACGGGAAGTTTCGATCCACTATTAAACCAGACGAATAATTGTCTTATTCCTAAGAAGAACAAACCTCGGGACATGACTGAGTTCAGACCTATTAGTCTCTGAAATGTTAGCTACAAGATTATCTCTAAGCTACTATGCAAGACACTTAAGAGGGTTATCCCGCGCTTGATCTCAGAGACACACTCTGCCTTTGTGGCAAAACGATTGATTACTGATAACATTCTGCTGGCGCAAGAAAATTTTCACGCCCTGCGGACGAACCAAAGATGTAGAAAATATTTTATGGCTATTAAAACAGATATGAGCAAAGCTTACGATAGAGTGGAATTTAGTTTCATAACAGCTTTGATGTTGAAGATGGGTTTTGAAGAGAGACTAGTTGACCTCATTATGTGTTGTGTCACGTTGGTCACATATCAAGTTTTAGTCAATGGTGAACCAAGAGGGTGAATCTTACCAAGGAGAGGTTTAAGACAAGGAGACCCTCTTTCTCCCTTTTTGTTCATCCTATGTACAGAGGTGTTGATTTCACTCTTAAACGGAGCGGAAGCGGAGAAGAAGATCGTAGGTCTCCGTGTTGCTAGGGCGAGCCCGAGGATCTCTCATCTTATTTTGGCAGACGACAGTCTTTTCTTCTGTAAGGCAGAATTATGCCAATGCAGGGAGATCATGGACATTTTAGGCATTTATTGGAAAGCATCGGGACAAAGACTAAATGGGGCAAAATCCTCAATGGTTTTTGGAAACCGATTTAATATTTCCCTCAAAAAGGATATAAAAGATGTCATGGGTTTTTCCTCGGAAGGGGGCATGGGGATGTACCTAGGATTACCTGAGAAAATTTATGGCTCGAAGATGAAAGTTTTCTCCTTTGTACATGATCGACTCAATGGGCGAGCTAACACATGGTCATCAAGACTCCTATCCAAAGGAGGAAAATAAGTTCAAGTTAAATATGTGGCTCAAGAAATTCCGACATTTGTGATGTCGTGTTTTTTTGCATCCACAAGGAATTACCAAAAAAATTAAGAAGCACAATTTCAATTTTTTTATGGAGTTCGAAACAAAACAGCAGAGGTTTACATTGGATAGCATGACGAGATCTATACCCCTAACGATATGGGGGGACTAGGTTTTCAAGATCTCCATTACTTCAATATAGCACTTCTTGCAAAACAATTGTGGAGACTAATTCATTACTCGAAATCTTTATTGGCACGTGTTCTAAAAGGAAGGTATTACCATCATACTTCTCCTTTGGAAGATAGGCGAATATACTCACCATCACATGGATGGCGTAGTATCATGGCAGCAAAACTACTACTGATATTGGGTCTAGGGAAAACAATTGGTACGGGTTGAGATACGAGGGTTTGGAGTGAGTCATGGGTTCCAGACTCAGTTGCCCGTCCACCTAGACCTGCTGACCACATTTTTTACCGATTGCCTCAACTTCTTGTTCAGTCTTTTATTAGGAATAATACAAAGGAGTGGGATCTCTAGCTTTTACGGGATTTCTTTCACCCAAATGATATCCCTTTAATACTTGGGCTAAAACCCTCTCGCTCTCTTGCATATGTTTGGAACCACACAAAGTCAGGATTGTATTCAGTTAAATGTTATGACCTACTCTGATCGAACAAACTGAGTCTTTCACAGGAGGGAGTTCTAGAACCGAGTATCACGAGCCTTCAGAGCCATTGTGTGGAAGATAAAGGCTCCTAGTAAGATAAAGCATTTCTTGTGGCAGATTATCTCGGGTTGTGTGGCGACGGCTGAGAGACTCACTTATAGACACCTGGGCACCGATAGGAGTTGTCCTAAATGTGTTGGCCCAGTGGAGTCGAGTACATCTATATACCAAAATATGAAATTTCTGTTTTGGAAGAGAAAAGAGGTGGCTCCAATGACCACAATTTGATACTTTCCCATGGATCTATTGGTATATTTGGAAGGCGAGGAACGACAAACTCTTTAATGAGAAAGTCATATCCTCTATTGACACTCTCCAACATGTGTCCCTTGAGGCAGAATTTTGGAGAAAGGGTAATGAAAAGGAAGAAGCAAACGAGGATCTTGGAGACCCTCCAACTATAAAGGCCGAGACAATGCCTCCTTGGATACCTCACATCTCTACTTGTCAAATTGATGCATCATGGATCAATAATGGCAGAGTCAGTGGCTTAAGGTGGAGTCTTAAGGATTCGGATTACGGGAGTCCAGCAGGAGCCTCTCTGCTTTACATGCAGAGATGGAAGGATTACTTTGGGCAGCCTCATGTATGAAAAACATGAGGATAACATCAATTCGTTTTGAGACAGACTGCTTGGACCTAATGGATATGACTATGAATCCGACGGACTGGCCAGCACTCGCGATGGAGCTTGAGGTGTTTCAGAGACTACAAGACGACTTTGAGGACGTGAGCCTGATTCATATTTCTCAGAGTAGGAATGGTCGGGTAGACTCGCTAGCGAGAGAAGCAAGAACTAGAAACTATATTTTCTCTCATATATATCAGATACAGACAGACGAAGGTGTTCCTCGAACAATCTATTTGTTTGCCCAACATTTGATCTAGTTTAAATGGGTAGCTGACAAAAAAAGATATCCACAAAATTGCGAGTAAATACCTGATTGATTTTAATATCTCTGTACGAGTCTTTTCCTAGTAATCATATATTCCTTATGGTTAGTTGGTGAATTTAAAAGTTTTTTTGGTTATTCGACGCAATTTCCCTTTACTCAAAAACAATAGACCAACCTTTAAATAAAAGGGAAATTGCATTGTATAACCTTCAAAAATATTATAATTCACTATCTGTCTAAATAACCTAACTCACCAATACACAATTGATCTTTTATAAAATATTGCCATATTGCCCTTGTGAATAACCGGGAAAACCTGAAAAATAAAAAAATAAAAATTCAGGTATTATTATTGTGGAAAAGTTACTCGTATCCCTTTATGAGTCACACCCTCCCAAATTTACTTTACCTTCTTCCATGATAGAAAGTGAATAGTCTCCTTCAAAAATTTGGCCACCGTGTTTCCATTGCCTCTGTTCTCGGTGTTCCTTTCTGAACGACATCACCCCTTCTATCGTTCTTTACTGTATGACCAAATAAGCTTCTCATAATCGGAAATCAACAGAGTATACGACACAAAGAACAACAAACTGTAAGTTTTGATTGACTCTTAAGGTGTTTGACTTCTAATGGGGAAAAAACGGTGAAACCCAGTTTGATGTTCAATTAAGTGTTCATGTTTTATGGTTGTTGCAATATATTGTTGAGTTTGTCTGATTTGTGTGTTCCGCCGGTCTTAATGGCTCCGCTTGATGCTGCATGTCTAGTTAAAAAGGGGAACACGGCGGAGGATGGTCGATTAAGTGTTTAATTTTGTTAGAAGACAAAACTCATTTTCTATTCTATATATGCGAATATAGGTATTTTCTATTCCATTCTAAGTAGTGGATTGTTTTCTATTCCACAGGGTCGTTCTAATATACATTAATAAAATGTTGGTTTCCTTTCTATTCTAAGTGGAATGGACTATCTTTCTTTTTGTAAATGGAATAGACTTGTGTAAATGGAATAGACTTGTTGTTGCTTATGTCTATTCTATTTTTGTATTGTGTTGTTTTCTCTGTAACAAGTTAGTGCTTACTAGAATACAAAGTTATTTCTTACTTTATGCGAAATTTTTATTTTCTATTCCATTCTAAGAGTTTGGTGTTTTCTGCTTGGACACCCAAGTATATTCAGACCTTGTTGTTTCTGTCTTTTTATGACTAGTTTATATAAAACTAACTTGATTATCCTCTTAGAATTTCACGCGGTGGGGAAGGAATTGAATGGTTAGCTTTAATTGAAGAACATGTCGATGCAGCAGTGGAGAACTATGCCATAGCAACTCTGGATATGTATAAGGCGGGTTCTCCAACTGAGGAAAAGTAACCCATGTGTGCCTCTAGGCTTCGTAAATTGTTTATATTATGTGATGTGTTTCATTAATGTACTATGTTATTTATCATGTTCTATTCCATTTGATGGTTGAGAAAAAATGTTATATTGTATTTAGAATGATAGTGTATACTAATCATTGTTTCATGTTTGTTAATATTTGTATTTTGTAATGAAAGAAAGTTAAATATTAATATGCTGAACAAATTTGTGCGATCATTTATATTAAACTTTAAGTTTTGACGGTGAAATGAGAAAAATATGTGATGAAAATGTGTAATGATCAAAACTAATCATTTACAAAATCTATTTTACTATTTCGCCAAACCCATCTACACAAGTGTAGACTTCACACAAAGTTATCTTATATACTATTTTCAGATTAGTATATAGTATAATTTAATATCACAAATATTATATATACTTTCATATTTTAATTTATTTAAAAATTATAAATATATAATGTAGCTTATGTTTGAGTTTTTAGTGATTATGGTTTTGGGTTTAGTTTTTAAAAGATGGGTTTGGGTTTAGTATTTAGGAGTTGTGAGTCCCATTAGAGTTCTATATTATTCGGTGATATGGAATACACTCTTTATTGAAATCTTCTATTGAAGTCTTTTATTTTATCTATTCATTTTACTATTATTCAGTCATATGATTATAGTTTATATTTGAGTTTAATTTTAGTAATCAGGGTTTAGGTTTAGTATTTAGGAGTTGGGATTGAGTTAGTGTTTAGTATTTAAGGATTGTGGATGTGGTTTGAGTCATATACTACTTTAGCGATATGAAATAGAACACTTAATGCATATAGAACACTCTAGTGCATATGTATGTGGTCAAGAAGTGTGTACGTGGATGTCTCCTCCTTTTTTCATAAGAAATATTTTTCAGTCACTCCTTACCATATATATTATATATTATTTTCAAATTTTAATATTTCGGTTTAGAGTTTATATTTGGATTTAGGATTTAGTGATTGGAGTTTAGAGATACATGAGAGATTATCTTTGCTTGTAACTACATTTTCACCTTGTCTATTCTATATGCCTCATATAGAATGGAAATGCATCTTACTGTCATTTTGAAATTTGGGTTTAGTTTATGGAAGATTAGAGTTGACAGTGGATTAGGGTTTATATTGTCGTGTAGGGTATAATGATTATTGGCTAGGGTTTAGTTATAAAAGATCGTGGTTGACAATGGATTAGGGTTCATATTTTCGTATAGGGTTTGATGATTAGTTGATAGAATTTAGTTTATATTTCTGTGTGTGGTTTAGTGATTAGTTTATGGTTTAATTTATGGAAGTTTGGGGCTAACATTAAATTAGGGTTTACATTTTTGTGTAAGGTTTAGTGCATAGTTTATAGGTTTAGTGCATAGTTTATAGGTTTAGTTTATGTACGTTTGGGGTTGCCATTTAAGTAGCATGACGTACTTCCATTACATATTATTTAAGGGTTGTTGGTGGGGATACAATTCTACACTATTTTGACGATATGGAATAAAACTCTTAGTGCATATATATGTGGTCAGTAAATGTATATTTGGACAACTTCTCCTTTCTTCATGTGCAATAATTTTCAGGTGCTTTCGTACCAAGAAACAATTTCCAAGTGCTCTTTTACCTTATTTTCTATCGGCTACGCCTCCAATATTTACATGGTACATGTAAGAAAGAAGGGAAAATATAGAATGAAAACTTTATTGCTACAGTTTTTGTTCCCAACCACTCGATTGACAGTACACAGTAAAAATATCTTCCCTACGTTGTGCGTATTATGTAGCTTCCTCCTATCTTACCTAGTTATCTTGATTGTCTATTCTACCTATCTCATGTGGAATGGAAAAGCTATAATATAATTTACTTAACTTTATATAGTTACTGATACTTCATAATCTCTATTATTTCATATTTTCCTATTTGGATTAAGGTTTATATTTCCTTTTAGGGTTTAGTTATTAGTGGTTTGGGTTAAGCAAAATATATTGTACGTTATATTTGAGTTGAATTTAATTTATGGTTTACTTATTAGTGAGTGGATTAACTAAAATACATTATAGGTTATTTTTGAGTTTGGGTTTAGTGATTGAGAGTTAGAGTTTAGTATCTAGAAAGTGGGTAATGTTTAGTGTTAGGGATTATCCTTATTTGGGTAGAGTTTATATATCAGTTTAGGGTTTACTGATGAATTGTTTAGGTTTAGTTTATTAAATGCTGCTATTGACCCTCGGAAAGCATTAGATACTTCAATCTCAGCATAGAAACCTAAAAATTAGAACAATATTTGTATCATATTTAATTGTTCTTGCTCTATTAGATAGTTGATGTTTTATACTATTTTTGTTATATAGAATGGTACCTCTACAACAATCATTTTGGAAGATGCGAATACATATACTAGGTAAATTGAAACGATTTTAACTTTAACACTATAACACATTTTCCTCTCTTTTTACAGCAATCAAAAATGTGTGATAAAAATATTTTCAACATTTGATGTGTTTTAATATGTGATTGTCATCACACCATAAAACGAACGACGTCACCTTCTATGTCACTTGTAACAGATAACTTTTTCAGGTTAAAGATAAAATTGGATGGTTTATGCAATAAATATCGAAAATTAAATTATATCAAAATCAATGTTACTTATTTAATTTATATTTGGTTTAGGGTTATTAAGCAAATTCTCCCATAATAAAAATCTCCCATTTAATAAAAAAGAAATGTCTAACAAAATGCCTTAGATTAGCGAGGAAGTTTAGTGTATGAAGAAAGGATCGAATTGAAATCTCAGCAAATCGATAGGTCTTGACTCTTAGGGATGACCTCTTTACCGTTGACGGCGAGTTCTGACAACGGCCGCCTCAACGAAAACGACGAGACCAGCGCCGTCGTAAATCGTCGAGATCCGATCGTGCACTTCTTAGAAAAGATTCGTCTCTCCGCTACTAAGCTTGGGGATTCCACGGAAGATAATGAAGGTGAAGAAGCGCCGACGGAGCTTAACACAATTAACAGCGCAGGCGGGTTTCTGATCGTCTCTCCCGATAAGCTTTCCGTCAAGTACACCAACACGAATCTGCACGGTTACGACGTCGGCGTTGCTCAAGCTAATAAACCTGCTCCCTTCAAATGTCTTGCTTACTACTTCGAGATTTTTGTTAAGGATGCTGGTGCTAAAGGGAAAGTCGCTATTGGTTTCACTAAGGAGGGCTTTATAATGCGGAGACAACCTGGGTAATCTATTTAGCTTTCTTGGTTGAAAAACAAGATTCTTTGAGTTTTAGCTCTTAGCTTGATTGATCACTCTGGCATTTTGGGTAGAGGTTTAGCTCGTTGTTGAGTTTTATCCATAAATATTTAGGTTCTTGGATGAGGTTGTGTTCTCTTTGTGGCTCATTTGAAAACTCGATACTTTGATTAGTTATGAAAAAGGATGCCTTTGATACAAGTTATGTTTATCATAGAATTTGAGCTTATGTGGCTAATTTGTTTTTTTTTTTCTTCTGTAATGGTAGATGGGAAGTGAATAGCTGTGGCTATCATGGGGACGATGGAAATATATACCGAGGTAAGGGAACAGGTGAAGCCTTTGGTCCAACTTATACCACAGGTGATACTGTTGGTGGTGGTATAAACTATGCTTCGCAGGAGTTCTTTTTCACGTAAGAACTACATTATTTTTTTTACTACTTGAGATTCTTTTCTTGATCCGTCCATTTTCCTGTTGCCATTTGACATATTTGATTACTTTCTTATGCCAGTAAGAACGGAGCTTTTGTGGGAAAAATCCCTAAGGACATAGAGGGTCATCTATTCCCTACTGTAGCTGTACATAGCCAAAATGAGGAGTATGTTCTCAGTTGCTCCTCTGTTGGTTGCTTGCATGTTGGGTTCAGTGGAGGAGTAGAAGTACTTACGCAATGCGTTTCTTTTGAACTTTTGCAGAGTTTCTGTCAATTTTGGGAAGAAGAAGTTTGTTTTCGATGTTAAGGTAAGATCAAAGTCCTCTTAAAACTTATTAGTAGAGTCGCTAGTTCCTAGCTATTATAAAGGTTGAATGTAATCAGGATTAAAACTGCTGAAAAAAAATCTACTCCAATGGTTCTCTTGGTACAAATTGCTCTCATTTTTGCTATTTACATGCATCTGCTGCTTTTCCAGTGTGATCAAACCTCTTGAACCCTCGAATTATACATATATAGATATGCTGAAATAGAACATGGAAGTGTATATGTTGCGAATCTTCCCCTTTCGCTCTCTGCATTACGTATATGTTCGAAATGATGTTTGACGAAGGCTACCTTCTTTATGTATTATCAGGGATATGAAACATCAGCGAGGAATAAGCAACAAATGGCTATCGAAAAAATATCCATACCTCCAAATATCGGTTATGGGTACACTCCTCAACTTTGTTAACTAAGTTGCAATTCCTGCTCCTCTTACTGAACAATGAATTGGTGACGAGCTTTCTACTTTATCTAAAGTTCTATTTTCTTTATCATTAGGCTTGTAAAGACCTACTTGTTACACTATGGGTATGAGGAGACACTCACTGCTTTCAACCTTGCTACTAAAACTACAGTCCCTCCAATCCTTATAGCTCAAGATAATGTTATGGACGAGGATGATTCATCATATGATTTGCATCAGAGAAAAACTCTTAGAAAGGTATTGAACGGGTTCTACTGTGCCTAAAGTTTTACTGGTTACAGTTCAACAAAAAAAACTACTTTTTTTTTTCATTTGGTCAAACTTAAGATCTTTCATTACTACTTTAGAGTTCACAACAAAAAAAAAAAGATCTGCTAAATTTACGAATTACTGCTTTGTTTGGTTGGTTTTGACTGATCCATACTTTATTTGGGATAGCTTGTCAGGAATGGTGACATTGATGCTGCTCTGGCTAATCTCCAAGATTGGTATCCCCAAATTGTACAGGTGAACTGAGGTGTTCTGTCAGTTCTTTTATTTTGTATTGCTAAGATAATCACTTTGCAAGATTGAGATATGAACTCTAACCTGACTGTACTTACTGCAGGACGATAAATCTGTAGTTTGTTTCCTCCTTCACTGTCAAAAGTTTATTGAGTTTGTACGGGTATGCTCTTGATTCCTTATACATCTAGTTTTCACATTTTGAAGACTTGTCACAATAAGTTTTCTTATTGTGTCTTATAAGAATAAAAGTTTTGTTATGAAGGAAGCTTGTTGGATTTGGTCTTACCATAGAAAAGTAGCTGCTTGAACTTGATGATCTCTGGTGTTAAACATTAAACTAAAGAAAAAGAAAGCACTGAACCAAAAACTTTTACGTAAAGTAGTTCAAGAAATGGAATAAGTTTGATGCAAAACACTGAGTTTGTTCTCTGGATTATTTATTCGTTGTTCACTTTCACATCTACGGTGATGGGGACTACTTCTCTAATTTGTGGTTCTGGAAAACATGGAATAAGCAGGTAGGAAAACTTGCAGAAGGTGTGATGTTTGGCAGACTCGAGTTAGCTAAATTTGTTGGGTTAACCGAGTTTCAAGATATAATCGAGGTACAGATTACTCCTTCAACTTTATTCCTTTTGCCTCTTTCAAGCAAGATCCAGTTCAAATGCAGGGAGATTCTGTGTTGCTGGTCTCTTACAAACTCGATTTCCATGTTGATCATTCAGGACTGCTTTGCTTTGCTTGTTTATGCAAAGCCCGAGGAATCACCGGTGGGGTACTTTCTAGAAGACTCGCAGAGGGAACTAGTTGCTGATGCAGTGAATGCAGCGATTTTGTCAACAAATCCAAACAAGAAAGATGTGCGTCACTTGCATTCCCATCTGGAGATACTGCTGAGACAGCTAACAGTTTGTTGTTTGGAAAGGCGGTCATTGAATGGAGACCAAGGCGAAACATTCCGGCTTCACCATATTCTTAACAACAACAGTACAAGAAGATGAAATCGGATTAAAAAAGCATTTCTTTTCAAAACTCTGGTTTGTTTGTTTGCTTGTTTTCATCATGTGGCTCTTGTTCATACCTGTGATATTATGCTGAACTTTCCTATTCTGTAAAAAGAAAGTTTAAGAATAAATCGTGCAATCCAAAGTGCAGATGTTTCAAACAAATTTAAAACCTTCACTTGAGAAAAATTGTTAAACCTCCAAACTTTGAGACAATGATATTTACAATCTGAATCTGGATAGTATGTACCATGGTTTTGAAAATCGGATTGGCCGGCCGAACCGGTCCGACTGTCATTCGTTAAAAGAACCGGTCCGGCCGTCACTTGTTAAAAGAAGCCGAAATTGATTTGGTTTAAAAATCAGACTTAAAAAAAATCAGGTAAACCCGGTGGTCTAGGTCAATTTTAAAACCCGGTTCAAAAAATCAACATAAAATTGATTTGTTCTCAATTATTATTAAATTTAATATTTCATAATCAATGTTTAACTAGCACTATTCAGTTGGTTTTCTATTTAATTTTATTTTCTTAAGAAAGAATGTAAAAAATATCTTTTAACTCTCATATATTATTCTCATTTTGCCAATTTATAAAATTTGGGACTTTATTTATATGAAGAAACAAGTACGGTTATTTTGTATCAATTACAAATTATATAGTATTCACTTGTTATTGTAAATATAGTTAAATTTAGGGTAAATCTTTCAAATAGACATTAAGTTTTTGTTACAAAAATAGATTTCAAGAAGAAAAAATGATCAAAATAGACATTTTATTTTGAAAATTTTATTTATTTATTTATTTTGAATCTCATGTCCAAAACCTCACCCCATAACTATAAATCTTAAGTCTAGAATAGTTAACTCAAATGATGTAAATATATATTTACACCTTTTAATAAAGTATATTTTTGTCTTTTTTCTCGTTAAATGCTATTTTAATGACAAATTTTTTTATGTCTATCAATAGGGTCTTCCTCTTAAATTTATGTTTATTCTTTATTTTTTTAGTTAATAAAAGATAACATATAACATATTATGTAGAACTATTTTATTTTAGGTAATGTGTAAATTAATGTTTTAAAAACCGGATCGGATATCGACTCGGTATAGCTATTGGTTACTGGTTGGATAGATTCAACCGGTCGAACCGGAGACTCTATTTGGGTTAACTAATCTAGACTTAGGGTATACGGTTATTGGGTGGCATTTTGGAAAATAGATTTAAAATTAAAAAAATATTGAAAATTTTAAAATAAAATGTCTACTTTGATCTTTTTAATTGAAGTTTATTTTTGTGATAAAATTCAAAAATGTCTATTTGAAATATTTTCCCTAAATTTAATTATATATACAACAAACAAGTGAATACTATGTAAATTGTAATTGTTACAAAATTACCGTATTTATTTATTCATATAAATAAAGTCCCAAATTTTATAAATGTGGCAAAATAAGATTAGTATATGCGAGCTAAAAGATATTTTTACGTTCTTTCTTAAAAACAAAATAGAAAACTAATTAAATAGTGATAGTTAAACATTGGTTATGAAATATTAAATTTAATAACAATTGAGAACAAAATAATTTTATGTTGATTTTTTTCAAACCGGGTTTTGAAATTGACATGGGTCATCGGTTTTACCGGTTTTTTTAAGTTTGAGTTTTAAACCGAATTGGACTCAGCTTCTTCAACGAGTGACGGTCGTACTGGTTCGCCCAGCCGGTCTGATCCGATTTTCAAAAGGATGGTATATATATATATATATATATATATATATAATTTTTAAAAACGGAAACCCCGGTTCGACCGGTTGAACCGCCAACCAGTCAATCAGTAACTATACCGAGTCGGTATCCGGTCTGATTTTCAGAACATTGGTATCTACCCACTCAACGTCCCATCCAACCAAACCGAGTTATCGTAAATATTCCTAAAATTACCTGTGATTTCCCTCTCCTCTTATAATTGCAGTTTCTTCTTCTTTTTTATTAAAAAAGATTTTTTTTCTCTCGAGTTCGTGTATACTTAAGTTTCCAATTCTCTTCATGAAACTAGGAAAAACTACATAAACGAAAAAGGAACATGATTTAAGTTTCGCCTCTCATTTTGATTTTGATTTTGGGGGGGGGGAGAGTTGTGTCCCTTTCCTTCAAGTCGATTTTGGAGAAAATCGTATCTTGTGTCTCTGTCGACTTGTGTATAAAGTGTTGGTAATTTTTTTGTCTTAAATATGGTAGTGAAAGATGGCTAATATGATATGGAAAAAGAAGAAAACAAAGCGTGTAACTAAGAGAACTACTTTTGAAGAAAAAGAAGAAAAATCGAACTCTTGTGAAGAAGAAAAACTTTCGAACTCTCATGAAGAAGAAGCAAACTCAAACTTCGGTCTAAGAGAAGAAGATACGAAGAAGAAATGGGATCTCAGTGAGATACCGGGGTAAGGGAGTCCGATTGTTGAAGAATTCTAGACAAATGAAGAAAAAGGAGATAGGGATGAGGGAAGTATTAGCTGAACCGTAAGCAACAATATGACACAACAGTTAGTAGTTATACCTCACTCTCTTCATAGTTTGGCAAACAAATAAGTAAAACTAGGGATAACTACTTCGTTTTGATAGGAAAAATGTTGGTGATTAATCATAGTTAAGTAATTGGAGATAGGTTGGTGATTTTGTTTTGCTGTTTTCAGATATGAGAATCTAAAATCGTCTGATGTTTTTCTTAATACTATTATAACTAGGTAAAACTTATTCCAACTGTGTGTTTCTTGGAGGATTATCGGATGAATCATCAACAATATACTCTTTGAAAATAAATCTTTCTTTAAGATATTATAGCACTATTTGCTCCTTATCCAAATTTATCACATCAAACCCCAAAAATTCTCACATACGGCCTTCTTCACCACTTTCTGCCATGCCTTTTGATTATGAAACTCTTGTCGTATTTTGACATCCAAACTGTCTTCATATGCCTGCATAAACTGTCTTTCTTCTGCAACAGATGGAATCTCTATATATTTATCATGAATATCCGAGTTTTCCATAGCATTATCCACATATTCATCATCATTTATCCATTCAATTAATTTTCTACTTGTTTGTTGCATGCATATAAAGTAATGATTTCAGCTCCGATCTCATCATCTTTTAAATACAACTCCTTGTATCAATTTCATATGTGACAATTCCACCAAGATCTCTTCGTTTTTCATACCTAAAGAACTTCACTTACCTTCTTTTAAAGATAGTGATGACCTCCACATACAAAATACATCTATGGTTCTCATATCAATTGACGTTAAATAAACGCATAGATCATCATCGTTATGATAGTAAACTATTCCTCACAGACCACCAACAATGGAATGTAACTCAATTAAATTTTACTGTACTTTCATCTAACGCGATTTTTTTTCTTTTTGCAAATTCTTACTTCTAGCATTGACATAATTATATCTTCTATTGATGTCTTCAACATTAAACTATTTTGTGACATTTGCGTTTAAAATGTATGTTAACGACGTTGCTCATTAACTCATGCCAAAAATTCAAAAACTCATTCAGTAATACTAGTTGTACCTATTCTATGTCCTAATCTACCCACACACTCACTCACAGCGGATCCCGAGCTCACCCACGGTGAATTCCAAGTTCATCCACTCTTTGGAACTTCACCGCAGCTACGCCAAACTCAACATCCCGAGCTTTCACTTCTTCTGAAACTTCTCATCCACGGCGAACCCCAAAGCATAACCACATAACCAAATCAAAATTATTACAAGTTTTAGGCCTCACTAGTTTCTCTGATACTTTCTTGTTTTGTTTGGATATCTCTGTATTAAGATTTGAGCATTTGGAAAAGTATAACTGGGTTAGTAGAAAAATGAGTTTGCATGGTTTTAGTAACGAAAGAGAAAAGAGGAAAGAAAAAGTGAATGTGTCTCCAAGAGTGTTAAATCTTTAGACACATCAAATGTGTGTGACTATTCTAACGTTTCTTTAAATGTAATCAAAAACTCAAAAAGTCCATTAAAAATAAAAAAATTCTAATAAAATCTATGTTGATCATTTTTTTTTTTTGAATATTATATTTGTGACAAAAACGTTTTTAGGTCTATATTAAAATATTTCTCTACTTTTTATTCCCCATTTCAATAACGAATATACATCTTTTTATTGAATCTTTAAGACGTTCCACCTTATTGTACAAAAAATTTACAGCTAGATTCCATACATCAAATAATCTAATTTTTCTAGATCAAGTTTTGAAATTCGAACAGATCATCACAATTCATATATATATATATATATATATATATATATATATATATATATATATATATATATATATATATATATATCAATCCTAAAGGAAACCTTCTGTTTCTTCCTTAGGTTTGCATCTGCACCTCTTCTGCTGCTCTGTCAACTCCTGAATCCATGATAACAATATAAAATGATCAAATTGTTTTTAAAACCTTCATTTTCTTCCATTCGTTAGTATTGTTCCATCCCATACATTTTTTTTCTCGAGACATTTCCCTCATTTCATATGCTAAATTTATGCCAATATATCAGTAGATAAACCTGGATCTGGCTTTGAAGAGCTTTCACATACTCCACAGCTTCGTCTAACATGTCTGCAGTGTTGGTTTGCTGCACACAAAAAAAAAAAAATCTGAATATCCGCGATTCCTCGTTCTCAGCATTTCGGAAACCATCTCTCAAAAAAGTTTGATTTAACAATGTATAAAGAGGCAAGTAATTAGTAAAATATCCGAATAAATGACTGCACAATCATGAACAGTAAACATGCATTTTCCTTTACGGCTAATAAGTTAAGTAGTAACAAAACTACCTTATCCATGTTAGGAACAAGTTCTTGCAGCCTCCTGATCCGGTCACTTATTCGCGTTCTCCTCACCTAAGAAAATGAAAAGCAAAATACTAAACAATAAAACAAGTAACAGCACAAGTGAAGACAGAAAAGCATGAAACTTTTAGAGGAAATACCCGCTCAGCAATGCTACGAGGATGAGTTGCACATCCGCGTTTAGCACGAACCCTAAAAGGAACAGAGTCCTCAAGAAGCTTATCCTCCATCATCCCTGATACACCCCCACTCATTTGCTCTTCTTCCTACTCATACAACAAAAAGTGAAAAGTTAAGTATCCAAACCCAAGTGTCCATATGAACATTTCTCATCTCACTTCAGAAACTACTCGAGTTACAAGATCTTCAGATTGTTATCCATACATATCTAAGAGAATAGTGGAAACAAAACAAAGATTCCTGTGTGTGTTTTTATTTGTTAGTTTGTCATCTACAAATAGAAGCTTTATGTAACATAGGCTTTAAAAAGAGAAAGAAAAAAAAGGTGCAACTTGCTGGGTTTTGTTTCAAAGAAATGCAAGTTGTCAAAATTAGACAAGACTGGTCTTTTATATATTTCTTGTCTCCACTGCTAAACATTTCAAAGACCCATTAGACTAC
Source organism: Moricandia arvensis (assembly GCA_905132765.1). Classification (NCBI taxonomy): domain Eukaryota; kingdom Viridiplantae; phylum Streptophyta; class Magnoliopsida; order Brassicales; family Brassicaceae; genus Moricandia; species Moricandia arvensis. The sequence goes on from CAJHQP010005378.1 coordinate 19,572, forward strand.
GAGTGTATTAATCTCAAGTCAGAGCCTAAACTCAGCACTTTGACCATAGTTTCATGACAGCAATATGAAAATTAGAACAGATTGTTTCCAAAGAAAGCATACCAACTGAGAAGAGAACTCCCTCAATCGTTTACTCGCCGGAGAAATGTCAACGTTCGGGGGCAAGTAGTCGTAGTTCGCCGGAATCCCAAAATTTGAGAAAAGCCCATCACTCCCAGCACCAGAGGCAATGAGAAAATCCGCAGGAGAGCTGTTCTGACGTTGAAACCCACCTTGGTGATTGTACAATCCCTGCTCAACAGCACTTGGGAACTCAAACGAGTCACGACTCGTTATCCCGGACGTGTTTCCGGTGAGAAGCTCAGTTAAACAGAGGTTAGGTTTCAAATCGTCTTCTTCATCATCCTGGAGTAGGGTTTCAATCCAAGTCGCCGGAGCTGAACGGATCCGAGACAACCCACCTCGACTCACCTCACCACCTCCTCCCTTACCACCGCCGTCATGAGTCGATTGCATCGGATTTTCACCAGCGACTTGCTTAGTCGGTGACTCGCTTTTTTCAGTGGAGACAATTAGACACAACCACAAAGGTTTCCTCTTTTTCGTATTTTCTTTCTCTTTTACTATTTCTTTTTCTATTTTCTATTTTAATTATAAAATTTAGCAGCAGACTAGATTAAGAAAAGGGAAATTTGGCTATATAACGTCCAAAAAAATACGACAAAAAAAATACATCCAAAAAAATAATAATTTACTGAGTAATCAGTTGCTTTCTTTTTTTATTGTTTTCGTGTCTTTTCTATAATATTGCTATATTACCCTTGTTTGTAATCGGCAAAATCTGCAAATCAAAAACTTAAATTAATAATTATTAGATTTAAAAAGTTCTTCGTGTCTGTTGTAGAATCACAAATTCTCACATAGTTTATTCGTTTTTTTGAAGTGTGTTGTAAAGGGGACATCATCTCAGCTTCTGAAATCGATTGCGAGACGCGGCGTTACAATTGAAGCGGCGAGAAGGAGGAACTCGGGCTTCCTTCCCTTTTCAGATTTGTGGGATTATTGATGAAATTGTCTATATTGATGAAGAAGGATTGTGGTGGAAAATAGAGTTTTAAAGATTCGTGTGAAGTGTGCCCTAAAGTTGATCAGAGAAGATAAACAGTTTTTGTTATTATGTTCTGTTCTATTATACGCATATAGAATAAAAATGTAAAACAATATGTATTTTAATATTTTGTTCAGTGATATATTCTATTACTATACTATTTTATCATGTTTCATTCCATTTGATGGTTACTAAAAAGTGATCTATTTTGTTTAGAATTATAGTTTCTAATTTTCTTAAGTTCTCGTTACATGTTCTGAACATGTAAAAATCGCATAATGATCTGTATTGTATAGTTTAATATTACATAGTATTATATACTTTTTAGATTTTGATATTTGGGTTTAGGTTTAATATTAAGGTTAGGGTTTAGTGAATAGAGTTTAGGGTTTAGTATTAGTAGGTTAGGAAGTATGGTTGGGTCAGCATTAACTTATTCCATGTAATCATATATATTTCATAATTTCACCAACATTGCTATGTCATTTATTTTGTTCCATATCATTTGGATTTAGGATTTATATTTGGATTTATGATTTATATTTGAGTAAGAGTTTAGAGATTAAAGTTTATGGTTTAGTATTTAGAAGGCGAAGGGGTATGACTGGAGTCATCATTAACTTCTTTTATGTAATCATAGACATTTTATAATTTCACCAATATGTATATGTTATTTCTTTTGTTCCATTCTATTTAGATTTTGTGTTTATATTTGGGTTTATGGTTTATATTAGGGTTTAGGGTTTACTGATTAGAATTTTGGGGTTAGTATTTAGGGATTGTAGGTGAGGTTATAATCCTATACTATTTCAGTGATATGGAATAGAACACTCGGTGCATAGGTATGTGGACTATACAGATATATGTAGATTGCTCCTCCTTCTTTCATTTGGAATAGTTTCAGGGAAATTGAGATTTATATTGACGTGGGTGGTTTAGTGATTTGTTTACGTTTATTTTAAGGAAGTTTGGGTTTTACATTGTATTAGGGTTTACACTTCTGTGTTGGGTTTAGTTCTTAGTTGATATGATTCAATTTATTCGTTGTTCTATAATATTTTGCCATATAGAATAGGAATGCATGTAGCTTTGTTTCTCCGTTACGTTAACATAAGTTGTATAACGTGTACAACTATTATCCACGCATGTCGTAATATTCTTTTACATCATGTTTTAATTGCAATTGGTTTATACGCTCCAAATATTTATGTGCCACAAAAACAAACACGTTGTCTACTCTAAGAATTGCAACTGACAACTTGTTACGTGAAGGGGCAGAACCGGAGAAAATGTGATAAAAAAACCTGACATTAAATTATGTCAAAATCAATGCTACTCACTTAATTTGTTACTCAAATATAGTTATTTCACCAATAAGCCCTTAAGAAAATGGTAAATAATTCTCCAAAGAAAGAATGTAAAAAGCTCGAATTCACTCTTTTAGAGATCTACGGAATGCCATAACCACCGGCCACAGATGCATGCACAAACCAGATTAAAAGTATACTAAAAAGAAAATATACATTTTTAATTGTATTTAATAAAATTGTACATTATAATATTAATTAGGTCATATATTAAAGAGAAAATTGCTCCAATGACCCTGAACCAAATTTACGTTTCCAATCTATCACCCAAAATCTAAAGTCACAAAATAAATTTTCTTTCAATAATTTTATATTAAAAAATAATACAAATTTTTAAATTTGACTTTACACAATCTATCGCACGTTGCATATCGCCAGCGAGCTCATCAACGTCGTCCCCAGAATCCGTCGTCGAATCTATCGCACGTTGCATATCGCCAGCGAGCTCATCAACGTCGTCCCCAGAATCCGTCGTCGAATCTATCGCAGTCGTCGCTGAAATCCATTGTCGTCGACTTGGTACGGAATACTATCTTTTTCAACATCCATCGCCCGTCACTCATTACCGTCTCACTTATCACTGTCGTCGTCAGAATCCATCGTCGTTGTCGCCTGAATCTATCGCCGTCGAATGGGTACAAAATTCATCATGTTGTCTCCAAAATCCATTACATCGTCTTTCTTCCTCAACTCCAAAATTCGTGTTATCAAAGGTATCTCTTATGAATTTTACTTATTTAATTTGATGAAATTGATGTAATGATGATGAATTGATGAAATGATGATGAAATTCACGTTATCAAATGTGATTTGATGAAAGAAACGATGATGAATTTCACTTTCTTAGACTATTCAGGTTATGTTTCCTAAATATAGACCAATCTTTCTAATACAATTCGAATTTTGCAGGTTCTTTATAATAAAGATGCTTTTTGTAGTTTCTTGTGATTTTGAGATTTAATTTGATTTGATGATGTTATTTTAAACTGATTTTCTATATGAATTTAAAAGTTTAGTCTATGATCTTAAAGATGATTTGTTTTTGGTATTTTTTATAGGTTTCAAAAGATATTTGCAGTATATTGTATTTGTGGAGAGTGGATTTCAAAGGAAACTTTCCACTGAGAATTCAATGTGGATAAGAACATGATTGCATCTTTTATTCAGTTAGCAAAAAAAAATTCAATATGAAGATTTATGGAAGATGCTTTCCGAAGATTTCAATATACAAGAGAAAGATGTATATTGAGTTAAGGAATTTCGTTGGAGGTAAAACGAATAATTGAAGATTTTCCCCTATTTTTATTGGAAACAATTGCCAATTAAGAACCTTCATCATCAACATCAAAGGATTTTAAGGAACTTGTCGTTTGTGCCTACATGTTTTTTTTTAAATATCAATTAATGACTATTGATGATAGTTTTTCCTAAAGAATCTTAAATGTGTATTAATCCTTTCAAAACATCTCAAATTTTACAGGTTTTTCATGATTCATCTAGCTTTAACCAACAAAGTACTGATGCATGTGCTCCTTCAGTTCTCCTTAATGGTCCTCCAAATTTATCTCCTAGTCATAATTTGCATGGAGAACAACATGTATATTGTTTCACATTTCTTTTTGTTTTTGTATGATTTTCTTCTTTCTTAGACAGTTCATGATAGTTTTCCTAAATATGTATTAATCCTTCCAAAACATGTCGAGTTTTGCAGGGTTTTCTTGATTCATCTAGCGTTAACTAACAAACTACTGATACACGTCCTTCATTTTTCTTGAATGCCATTCGAAATTTATTTTCTGGTCATATTGTGCATGGAGAACAACATGTACATATTTTCACATCTCTTTTTGTTTTTATTTTTGTATGGTTTTCTTCTTTCTTACACCGTTCATGATAACTTTCCTAAATATGTACTAATCGTTCCAAAAACATGTCGAGTTTTGCAGATTTTTCCTAATGAATGTGTCTCTACAATTCTGTTGAGAGTTATTCCTGATTTTAGTCCTGTTCATATAGGACTTTAATGAATCATGGGAGGAGCTGCTGATAGTAAGGTGAATAGTTATTTTAAAAGCAAGGGAGAGCTAATGTTGAGTATGAAGAAATGGGCTTTAGAATAAAAATTTGAATACAAGACTGTCTCGTTTAACAAATCAAGAGTCATATTGTGGTGTGTTGGTAACAATTGCTCGTGGAGGATGCGTGCAACGAAGCTACCTTTGTCAGATTTTTTGTTATTAAGAAAGCATACATGTGATACTACATAGGAATGCTAACCATAGACAAGCGTCTGCAAAGTTGCTGGAATCTTTAGTTTGCAGTAACTATGGAGAGAAAAAAGGACTCAGACCTAAGAAGATCATTGAACAAGTGAGGATACAACATAGCGTTCATATAAACTATAAACAAGCCTGGAGAGTGAAAGAAGTAGCTCAAACTTTGGTTAGAGACACTTCTGAAAATAGTTACTACAATCTCTCAAAGTGGTTGTACAAAATCCAAGAGAAAAGTCCTGGATTTTTAACTTATCTAAAGAAGGATCCTGTAAGAAAGTTCTAGTACACTTTCTTTGCTTTTGGTCCAACACTAAGGGGCTTCTCATTGATGATAAGAGTTATTGCAATAGATGGTACATTCCTAATGGGAAAATGGAAGGGTACTTTATTGGCAGCTTTGCTCAAGATGGGAATTATCATCTATACCCTCTCGCCTTTGTTGTTGTTGATGCATAAAATGTAGACGCTTGGAGATGATTCTTCATAGGTCTGAGGCAAATGATACCTGATGCTTCTGATCTTGTTTTTGTATCAGATAGATATAATGTCATTTCTTCATCCCTTTAGGATATTTATCTCTTAGTCCACCATGGAATTTGCAGGATCCATTTGATCAGAACATCAAACCTAAATATAGGAAGACTGGTTTGTTACCTCTGGTAGAAAATGCTTCAAACGCCTACACATATCATGAATTTAGTTTGATCTTCAGTAACATAAAGAATGGAAGTCCTGAACTGGCTAAGTATTTGGAAGATTCAAATTTTAGAAAGTGGGCAAGATGCTTTGCGCCTTCAAACAAATACAACATTATGGCCACAAACATTACTGAGTCACTTAATTCTTTGTTGAAGATTCCTTGTGAGTTACCAATAATCCCTCTACTTGAGACGATTAGATTGACACTCATGACTTGGTTTCTTGAGTGACGTGATGCTACTGCAAACATCGACATATAGTTACACCAAAAGTAGTAAAGAAGTTAGTATCCAGGCTTCGCGATGCAATGCATTTTAATGTTTACCAAGTTGCAGGTAACAGAAGATGCAAATAAGTATGTTATGCATATGAAGAACAAGCACTGGACATGCAATGTTTTCAGCATTGGCAGGATTCCCCGCATCCACACAATGGCTGCATCTAAGCTTTCTAAAAGAGATGAAAATAAGTATGTCGATGTTGCTCATTCTACATAAACATGGGCTAAAGCTTATGTTGGGAGCATACACTTTGTGGAGATTTATCTACGTGTTTCTATCCTAAAAATCTTGCTGATTATTTGTGTTCACCACCAATGACTGAAAAAAGTGGAAGACCTCCTACAAAACAACACATATCAGTTGGTAAATTTGGTGTTCCTGGTTTTAAATCTCAATCACACAGATGCAGTTGATGTGGCATAGGAGGACACAACAAGACCACATGCAAGAGTGCTATATGATGAAGTTTTTGTGTTTATGCATCCCTGATAAGAAAACAACACAAAGAGCTCTATTCTTTATTTCACTTAGGCTGTCTTATGAAGATTTTTCTAAAGTGTCATTTAAATACTATAAGGACATGTCTTTTTTTTTCATTTTAATTGTTTATTGACAATTTACATGTTTTATATGAACCATCTCTAAGTGTGATTCATTTGATGATTAAGTGATATGCACAAACAGACATATATGTTTCGTTTAGGAATCACATCCTAAACATGACAATCACTATCATACAAAAATCTATATTTAGATATGTTACTAAATAAGTTTGTGTTTCGATACTAACAGATGATTCTCTTCAGCCTAGCTGCTAAACCATTATTCTTACTATACTCTTGTTATACTCCCCCCTCCCCGTGTTCGATTCCGCTTGGAAACACACTCTTTTCATTTGTAATAAAATAACTAGTGTTCCATTATATACTTTTAAACACTATGACGAACAAATGATTCGCCTTAGTCTAGCAGCTAAACCACTATTCGTACTATACTCTTGCTTAACAATCCATCTGCGTTTGATTCCCCTTGGAATCAAGGTATTTTTTTAATTAATTCAAAAATGAACAATAGGGAACCCCAACCTAAAAACGTTAAATGTTATCCTAAAGCATATGTTTTGGTTTTAAATTCGAAAAATGAATTATAGGGAAATCCAACCTGAAAATGTTAAATGTTATCCTAAAGCATATGTTTTAGGTTTGTTAAAGCATTTCTAAAAGAAAAAAACGTCTTCATAATTCATTACAAATTTCTTAGGGACATTTCTTGTCTCAGTCAACATTCATTCATAGCAAATAAAGTTCAAAAACATAGTTTTAGCTAAACATAAAACGAGTCTAAAATGTTCACTCCTTTAACCTTCCTTGAAATCATCCCATTGATTGGAATTCTAGCATCTTGACAACAAAAGACCATAGTTAAAATGAAATTTTATCTTTGGAGTGCCTTATGCCTTGTCAACATGAAATGGAAGGACGTCCTTTCCAACGATCTCTTCACCCAAATCTTCCAACATTAGGGCATGAATCAACTCTGTGAAATACAAAAGTTATGCCACTGACGTTTCTACACCAACCTATAAAGAAAATTAATTAAACAGGAAGAGTGTTTACCAGCCAACTTTTTGATTTGAGGAAAATCAATGTTTATATCTTCTGTTGGATGACAAGAATGAAAGTTTGTGGCTGTATCAATGGCTGTATCTGGATAGTTTGATAGTCTTGGCTTAGCTCTCGATAAAAGGTGTTGATGAGTTGAGGTTCCGAAAAACCATGGTGTGGGCATGCGAACTGGTGGTATTTGAATATTGCCCAGGCATGTTTAAAGGATTCGCGTTCACCTTGAAGGAATGTCAAAATTTCTCTCCTCGCTTCCCACTATCCTTCTTCGTTAAAGAAGTGATCAATAAAAGCATTTCTGATATCATTCCAGCAAGTTAGGAATCCCGGTGGTAGCAGGTTTAGCCACCCCTAGTTTCCCTTCCCCTAATTTCCCCTACAAGGGAAAAATGAAAAAGCTTGCAACGATTGAAGTCCTCAGACACCATGTCTTTTAGAAGCTCGATGTGATCATTCGGATGTTTAGTGGGAAAACCACTGAACGAATTCTTACTTATAAAGGCAATGTATTCGGCGTTAATATTAGGGTTTATCGTATGGTTGTCTGGTAATCTGATAGCGTACCTATTGGAATAAGTTCTGTTGGGGTTTAAGTATTCAAAGATTGGTAATTTATTTTTAATCTCATTTTGTTGAGATTTAGTATTTTGGTCAGGGATTGCCGTCCCCTGTTTATTAATGATTTGGCTTGCTACGTTATATTCATGATCATTTATATGTTTCATAACAACTTTCACATTATTAAATTTAGTATAGGCGGACTTACCTGCTTCCGACTGATATCGATTGATGGCGGTAGCAGAGTGTCGCCCGACGTTGTATGACGTGTGTCGATCGATTTTGAAGGATTTTCGTCGATCGACGCTTGACGTCCATAGTCCATATTCTCTTAAAAAGGTACATGTTTCATTAGGGATAAGAAAAGAATAGTCTAGAAACAGTAAAATAAAAATCTAGACTATACTCTAAACTAAATCTAGTGGCAATAAGAAAGAGTCCCCGCTAACGGCGCCAAATTTGATGTAGCTTTTATTATGCACTCTCAAATTAACCTTATAAACTACTTTTACTTCTCAAATAAGAGGTTCAATGTAGTACTTAGGGATCAAACCCACAGAGACTCTAAGACCACACAATAGATTTGTTGTTTCAAAATAAAGCTAGATGAAAGATTAAATTTATGAATAGTGAATCAAGGATTGGTTTGGTTTGTGAAAATTATTAAGAAGGATTAGACCTTGGGGAATTCTCAGGTAGACTAGGCAATGCAAACTTATGGAATATTAAGGGTTTAAGTGAAGCTCTTGTTATGAACTCAAACTTAGGGTTTAGATAAGTCATTATCGTGAATCTTAAGGGTGTGTCGATCAACGGTCACTGTGTGGCATTGATCGACGCAACTTCTAAACAGAAACGGTTCATGTGTTTGATGTGTTCTCTAATTCTCTAGTTCAACTTTCGTTTATTACTAGGGTTTTAGACTGTTTAAGATATGCTTTAGGGTATAACCAAGCTCTCGCTTGTGCCATAACATCCTATAATCTAAGGTTGAAGTGATTAAATTCAACTTAGCATTAAGATCTACTTGAACAAAGAACTAATTAGAATAGCCCTAACAGTTTAATAACATTAGCAAGCCATTAACTACCCCAGAAGAACCTTAAATCTAACAATAGACTACTCAGACATGATTGAGATAAAAATGATAAATATATAAATAAATTGCATAAGGAATAACAATAATAAAACAAAGGAGTTCAACATCTTAGTCTTATAATCAAATAGATCTCTCTCTCCAAAGGTATCCGTCTAGGTTGCAAGTATCAAAAGAGTTGTGTAAAAAATGGTGTCTTGTAAAACAGCTAAATAACCTAATAAATAGCCTAAAACACGGCCAATGACTTGTCGTCCAAATAATAGAACATCTGGGCAGAATCGTAATTCCTTCAAATCTTAAGTAACTTGGCAGAAGTAGTGACTGTCGATCGACACTCAAGGTGAGACATTGATCAATGGTCTTAGCGTTTCTTTGTTTTGACTTCGAATTCTCGGTTGAGCACTCTTCAATGCTCCAGAATGATCTAAAAGCTCCAATTACTTCTAATGAGTACCTGAACCTGTAAAGACTTCAATTCCACACGAAATGCATAATAAAGACTTTAAAATCTTATACATATCATGGGTAAAATCAGGTAAAAACCATGACATATCAATGGTGCTGGTCAAGCTCCATTTCCTCCCTACACACTTGACAAAGACGAAATAATTTTTTTATTGGATGTGTGAAAAACACAGCTAAATTCCCAAACGGATTGACTCAGACTTAGCTAGTTGTGCTGATATAGAGAACAACAAACTTTCTGGCATGAAGAGTCATGACTTCCATGTTTTATGGAGCGATTACTTCTATTTATCTTTTCAGAACTCCTAGGCAAGAATGTCCATCTTGCGTTATCAGGTACTTAATTATTGTTTTATTTACGAAGAAATGATACAACTTTATATATAATTATAGTAAGATCTACATTTTGAATATTGTAGCGGTTGCAGGGTTTTCATTGACCTTTGCTCGAGAACTTTGCTGAAAATTGCGTCTTAATTCTTAAATAGAACATTGTTTGATCATCTAAAATTTGGAGAAGATCTTTCCACCATCATTTTTTCGTCATGGAGCACCTGCCTGTACATCTCTCCTACGAAGCTGAACTAGGGAAACCTATCCAATATAGGTGGATGTATGTTTTTGAAATTAATTTCAAAGTATTGAAAGGGAAGGCCAAAAACAAAAGATTTGCGGCTGGGTCGATTGTTGAATCATATATCAACGAAGAAATAGCTTACTTCCTAAAGAACTACTTTGCTGATCGTATACAAACCAGATCAAGGTAAATGTTATCACTATTCCTCGGATTTAATTTAATGCATATTGTGGGAACCAAAATTCAAACTTATCGATTTCTGTAAAATAAGTAAAGTTAGGAAAACCCTAATTTCCTAGAGAGCCCGGATTTCTGGTAAACCAAAAACGTCAAGCAAACAGAAAGTGAGAACAAACGAAAATAGCGATGAATGTAGATAAAAAAGGAAGAGCAATAGGAATCTTATTCCGAATCAGTTTTTGAGCGTTACAACGAGGTATGAGCCTTGGCTATGAGAGCTGTCGGCGAGTTCCCTAGTTCTACCAACCTAAGACTGCAAAAACCTAGTTGAGTCACAGCTCGAGTAACAAAAACGAAAAATTTCCTAAAACACTAAGTTTGTTGTGAGAGCTCTGAGTAAAATTTCTGGTCCCTCTGCATCTTTGACCTTAGATCTCTTTTATACTCCTTAGAGGCGGTTTTGTCTTGCCGATTCTGCCCTTGGTCGAATTTATCTTCTCGTGGAAATCTTCCATATCATCCCGATTCTTGTGTTTATCCTTTGGAAACTATACATTTATCCTTCAAGACTTAACATTTATCATTTCCTGCAAAACAAGTGTAAACATCATAGGATTTGGGCTCGATTTCAAATAGAATCGAAAGTGGGCCTTCAGCCGTGCATGAACCCTATCGACCCCGTTTTATGACTTAGGCGTTTTTACGATTTTATTGAAATGGCGCTTTCCGAATGACGTTGGTTCGTGCGGAAGCCTGAATCTAGCGTATAATGAAGAGAATCTCTTGAGGTGTTTAGGAAACCGTCGATAGTCTATACTTTCGGTTTTCACTTCTTTCGAGAAACAAAATCTTCGTAGTTCTCTTTTAAGTAGTAAAGTTCGGGAGATGACATTGATCGGAAATAAACGGAGACTAAGTTCGACTTGTTCTCGAAAAGGGGAGTTATAAAGATGGGCCGGAGATGGAATGTGTCATGTCCCCGATCCTAGGCAGGATCGTTGGGACGGACCATGGTACAAGAAGACGTACCAACAAGGCCTTAGGGTCTAACCATGAAGTATCATGGTCCGGGAAGTAGGTTGAGTGCATGAGGAAGCTGAGACTTAACCAGGAAAGGATGGAAATGAGCTTAACGCAGCTAGAAGGCATAAGGGAGAGCTCAAAACAGTTCAGGACAGCTTGAGGCAGCTCGACCAAGCTCCGGGACAGCTCCAGGTAGCTCCGGGAAGCTTAAGGGAGCTGGACAAGAGTATAGGCAGCTGGACGATGCGCGGATGAAGCTCGGACCAGCTGGAAGAAGATCGACCAGATAGGAGTAGCTCATAGGTAGCTCACTCAAGGAAGGTCAGATAGATGAAGCTGGTGGACTAGCTCACTCAGCTGGAGCAGCTAGTGGTCAGCTCAACTCAGATCGGTGGAGTGTTATGGTCCTGGCCGGTGTTGTCGGGTCTTGGGCCGTTGTGGGCTCGGGTTAGTGTGGCATGATCCACCAGGGGATCATGGGTCTTGGCAAGTGGATCAGGATCGTGGGCAAGGTCATTGGGCTTATGTTCAATCAGCCCAAAAGGTAAGGATGGGCGGTTGGGGAGTTATGGGCGGTTGGGGAGTTATGGGCGGTTGGGCAGTTATTGCTGAATGGGTGTAAACTGCCCAAAAGACACCCTTTCGCCCAAGGAAGTTGGGGGACGCCTTCTCCTTTATATAGAGGACCCTGGGCACGAAAATAACCATCAATTTCCATAGGAAAAACAGAGGTACAAGTCGTGGGACAGAGAGACAAAAGGAGAGACAGAAATCTGCCTTAAAGGTGGATATGGTGGAGATTAAGCAACAAGAAGATGAGGATCGTTTTGGGGAAGGCAAGGCCAACTGGAGTGGATCTCAGAGGCACGCCTGAGACTCCTTCTACATCCTGTAAATAAGGGAAAGTACAGATACATGGTCGGAATCAACAATCAAAGACCAAGAGTGGTGAGAAGACAACAAAGAGGCAGTTTTGGGGAAGATCAGTGGGAAAGTTATGAATGACCCATTGATGAGTTTTGATCCGTTTTGTTGACATCAAAAGAATCCTCCAGAGTCTGAGAACACATGAAAATGGTCAGAGAAGGAGAAGTATCGTGGCCAGAAGGATCGATCCTCTAAGGTCAGTGGTGTGGATCATGTATACCAAAGGCATGGACCATTGTGTGAGAACATGTGGTTTATGATCTCTGGAACTCTGATCACGCCCATTTCTGTTTGTATACTTTTTATATCTTCCTCTCCTGTTATTTCTATGAGAGTTTGGTGATCAGAACGGCCTTCCCATGGACCAAGCATAAGGCTGGTTCCATTGGACAGTTTATCGGCCAGGAATGAGTTCCATGATCCCAAACCACTCTATATGTGTTTGTTTGGCTTGAAAACTTGAGGATAGATGTTTTAGGATTTATAAGAATTATTGGAAAGGACTAGACACGATTTGGACTTGATTTGCTCAAAAACCATATTTTGGTCCTAGGGCTGTTTGGGTCGGATCCTAGGGCTTGGGACGGTTTCTGGTGAATCCGACCATGGATTCCTTCTAGTTAGGATTTATCACGAATTGTCATGAATTTTATTTTGTTTTTTGAACACTTTTGAAAAAGGGTCTGAGTTGGTCCAAGATAGTCCTTAGGCACAGAATCATGCAATTGCCTAGAACTGTGTACTAGGTTATCGGATTATTATGTATTGATTGCGCTGGAATGGTTATAGAACATGTCTGCTTGTTCTCATACTGGTACCTGAGGGTAAGGCTGGTACTGGTTGGCGTGGACCACAAGTATGGAGCTGGTTGTGATTATGCAGGGAAGGTCAGGTGTGATCTGATCATGGCAAGGAGGGACGACCTGATTCATGGATGATGGATCAAGGTGTCTGATCTGATTGATCAAAGGGTGCATCGGTTGTAAGAGAAATACTGATCATGTTCAATGGGACATGGTTCCATGGCCGGTTAGGTATGTGTGAAGACTCATCAGGTCTGAGTCATGTGGGGTGGTTGGTTGATTAACTTAGGATCTGATGAGTATTGTTAGTCCAAGAGAGGGACTTGGTATCATATTCTACAAAGCATAAGGATGATGCATGAGCTGAGAAGAGCCAAATGCATGTCATTACCATTGAAGACTTCCCAAAGGTTACTTGGTGAGTGGGGATGGTTGATTGAATGACTAAGTACCCAAGGGGAGATGTTTATGAAGGTATAAGAGAGTTGGACGAGTTGGCAGGGAGCTGGGCTCAGCTATCTTGTAGCTCAATCAGCTGGAAGAGAGTAGATGGAACCTCAGGTGAAGTGGTTCAGCTTAGTTAGCTGGATGAGCTAGCTAACCAAGCTGAGGCAGCTGGCCTTATCTAGGTTCTAGCTAGCTGAGGTGATTTGGCTCGAGAGGCAGGATGAGCTAGCTAAGTCAGCTAAGAGGATGAGCTAACCAATTCAGCTGGACAGATCAGCTAACAATCTCCATGGATGTGGCAAAGGTATGACTTAGCAAGTACTTGGATAAAGTAGTAACTTGCTAGGATGCTGGTAGAACGGTTTAGGGGAATGGAACCTCAGAATCGTATGACTTGATTTTGGTTCAGAATCGTATGACTTGGTTTTGGTTCAGAATCGATCTGTAAGCTAAAAGGTAGTTGTAATACTAACCAAGGGCTGAGGTGGTTCGACCGGACAAGTTTTAGATTGGTTTTAGACCAATGGTTAATGTAGTATAATCCGCTGCGTATGAGTTGAACTGATCTAAGCTAGGGAATGACTAAGGTAGTCTTGAGCTAAGATCTAAGTTAGCCCTCGCCTATGGGCGATAATAAAGATAAAGGGCGAAAAATTTAGAGGTTTGGTCCGGAAGAGGACTGAGCGACGTGAGGCTTGACCGCGGCCTGGAAGGCCGGATCGGGTCTTACAAGTTGGTATCAGAGCATGCTTGATCCTGTTAAGGACAGTGCTCAAAGATGTTCAGTTCCAAACCGATATTATTTCTGAAAACTAAGATGACTTGGAACCTTAGCTATGGTGAGCCAAGTGAGAGTTGAGGCAAGATTGGGTTTCATGCTTGTGAACGGGAAAGTTCTAAGATGAACCGGCTTAGCCAAGATATGCTCTCCAAGGGCAAGATCCTGAAACAGAAATGTTGGTCGATCTAGTTATTTAGAAGTAATAGACGGATTGGGCGAAGGGACGCAATGCAAGACCTTTGTATGGACGACCTGGACATGGGAGGTAACATGGACCAGAGAGTGGCTTAGGTTGAAATAAACATGCAGCACTCTACTGAGGTTAAGTGTTATTCCTTGGTGGGCGTTCCAAAACAAGTGAGCATACGTTATGTATTTCAGTGTGATGGGGATTGAGGTATATTATAAACACTCTTGTGGATGTTATGGGACATTCATGGAAGTGTGACACTTTGGATAATGGTATGGGATGTTTTCCAAATATGTTATCAAACCGAGATCCTACTCAACTGGGAGAGTGGACCAGGTTCGGTAGGCAATCGAGTCCGGTGAAGGACCAGGGTTGGCTTACTCGAACGAGTCCAAATTGGATCTAGTCCGGATGGACTATGATCTTGGTATTGATCACAGTCAGGGTAATGCCTGCGGATCTGAGTATTGATCACAGTCAGGGTAATGCCTGCGGATCTTAGTATTGACCACAGTCAGGGTAATGCCTGCGAATCTGAGTTTTTATCACAGTCAGGGTAAGGCCTGCGGATCTTAGTATTGATCACAGTCAGGGTAATGCCTGCGGATCTTGGTATTGATCACAGACGGGGTAACGCCTGCAGATCTGGCTTGGAAAGAATCGGGCCACCTTAGACTGTCATCATGTCAGGTGCAGTTTGGGAGTGGGTGTAGACCCTGGATCAGGTTCCAAGATTAGTAAACCTGCCTCCAGTGTTGTAGTGGTTTCAGCAGTCCGAGCGGAACAGATGCTAGAGAGAGGTTGTGAGGCTTACATAGCCACAATCGCCACTAAGGAGATGGTGAAGGGTGGTAACCTAGACGGGATGCCGCTGGTCAGTGAGTTTGAGGATGTGTTTCGGGTGCTGCAGGGAGTCCCCCCTGACAGGGCGGACCCGTTTCATAATAAAACTGGAACCAGGGACGGCCCCAATGTCTAAAAGTCCATACTGCATGGCTCTTGCCGAGATGGCCGAGCTAGGGACCAGGGTCGGTATACAATCGAGTCCAGTAAGGGACCAGGGTTGACTTACGCGATCGAGTCCATTTGGGGATCTAGTCGGGACTGACTAGAATCAAGATAAAGACGATCAAGTCCAGTGAGGGATGAGGATCGCAGCTCAACCAAGTCGGAGATTGACCTATGGTTGGGATAAGACGGTTGAGTTCCGTAGTGGACCAGAACCACAATATGATCAAGTCCGGTGGGACGAGGATCAGGACACGACCTACTCGGATATGGACCTATGGTCGGAAGGCACGGTCGAGTCCCTGAGTGGACTAGGACCGGAATATGATCACGTCCTGAGTGGACCATGATCAAAATATGATTAACTCCGGTGATGGACAGAAGTCAGGTTGAGACGGTTTAGTCTAGTATGGACTAAGATCGCATTATGGCCAAGTTGTGGTTGTTTGGAAAGACTACAAGTTGGTATTACTTATACGGAGATTGATGGATCCTTGACTATGGTTGAGTAGTCAAGTAAGGATGCCATAAGCGAAAACCAGATGGACCACTTGATAAGATTTTTGGATAAATCTCTATCAAGTGAGGGAGACTTGTATGAAGGCTGATCAAGGACGGGATCAGTAAGATAGAAATGAAGATGGAGGTTGAATACCAGAGTGGTATGGTTAGTTCATTAAGGAAGTTACACTTGGATCGGATTCGAGGACGAATCCCTATTAAGTGGGGGAGACTTGTCATGTCCCCGATCCTAGGCAGGATCGTTGGGACGGACCATGGTACAAGAAGACGTACCAACAAGGCCTTAGGGTCTAACCATGAAGTATCATGGTCCGGGAAGTAGGTTGAGTGCATCAGGAAGCTGAGACTTAACCAGGAAAGGATGGAAATAAGCTTAACGCATCTAGAAGGCATAAGGGAGAGTTCAAAACAGTTCAGGACAGCTTGAGGCAGCTCGACCAAGCTCCGGGACAGCTCCAGGTAGCTCCGGGAAGCTTAGGGGAGCTGGACAAGAGTATAGGCAGCTGGACAATGCGCGGATGAAGCTCGGACCAGCTGGAAGAAGATCGACCAGCTAGGAGTAGCTCATACGAAGAACAAAAACATCGTGGCTATTACCAGGTCATGCATTGGGATAGTTTACTTAATGCTTTCTTAGTTGTCTTGATGCATAGGCGATTACCTTATCGTCCTACATCAGTACATGACATAATCCAACATGAGACGCCTCTGTATAGACGGTGTAAAGATGGTTACGTTTAGGCAAAGCTAAGATAAGTGCAGACGTCAAAGCTTGCTTCAGTTTATCGAATGCTTCGGTTTATCGGATGCTTCTTTTGTTTCTGAACTCCATTTATAGGTGACACCTTTAACAATAAAACGAGTCAGTGGCTTCGATATGCTTGCGAACCCTTGAACAAAATTCTGATGGTAACTGGCCAATCCAAAGAACTCTGAATCTTGATAACAGAGATTGGACAGAACCATTCGGTAGTAGTAGCGCTCTTTTTTGAATCTGCATCAACTCCTTGTTCCAACTGACTGACTAAGGGATCCAACTTCCCATTTCCCTATATAGGCATTTAATTGAACGTGCAGCGTCCATCAAACATCCTTGAAATAAAACTGCTCCTTGCGACCTCTTAATCACTCTTCAATTCTAGATATTGATACTTGACCCTAGTGGTCACTTCCTTGATTTAACTATAGTCAAACATAACCCGCAAACTCTAGTTCTTCTTCTTTACCACCGACATGGGTAAACTCCATGGAAAAGAATTGAATTGAACAAAACCTTTCTCCAAACAAATCTCTTATCTGATACTTTGCTCGATTAGAACCACTTGCCAAGATGTCTAGGCTGATGTAGCGAATCCAAGTTCAAGATGACTTCTGAATATATATATTAATTCTAGTTGTCGACAATCCTTCTGGCGCCTTAAGCATATCTTTGAATTCTCTGACTATGAGACTATCCTCTATAATCTGCCCCTTTTTATGTTTGATGTTCACAAAGCTCAAGATTATGGAATACTCCTCTTCATCTTTTCCCAAACTGTTTTTAAGTCTCCAAGACTGGTATGAGCGATGCTCCAACACTTGGTAGAATACCATTGTAGGCCAACGATGACTAGTCTTCTCCCAAGAACTTCTTTCTTCTACCACATCCTAACTGAGCTCGGAAACTAGATAGCCAATCTCACTCTAGATAGAAACATACCGTTCTAACGGAAGTACTAAGAATGGGGATGGGATACGAAGGCATACCATAATTCTAAATGGCAGCCAGTACTTCCATGAATAAGAACGATATACTTGAATTCACTAAAGTGAATCCTCCCTAATATAATGACACTACCCGGGAACTACATCTAAGTGTTGTTCCCGAATCAAACACAATATGGGCGGAAAATTCCGTCCATAGAAAAGGTCTCTTACGACACCTTGATCAAACTTTCACTTATTTATATAATCATTCATATTTTTTTTTAAAAATAAATTAACACAACACACAATCGAATAAGAAACAAACCTGTGATTGGACCTTTCAGGAGTTTTGACGGTCCAAGGAATTCTAAAGTGTAGGCTCTACCCAAATAGCCTAACACTTGGGTCGGAACTAATGGTAGGGAAACACGATGATGTTCAACAACTGGTACCCTAGGTATAGGTAAAAGGTATCGGGTAACTTCATGGGAAAGGGTAGAATAACATCCTTACTCTTCAGAGGAACGACCAAAGTGGAAATGGCGTAAGTGATCTAGGACTCCTTACACTTGATAAATCATGACCCTACTGTTCTGGCTGAAAATGACATTCTATCTGAACCTGATAGCCTTTAGACTGTCTAAATAGGACGAAGAATCTTCCTTGGCAGTAGCATGTCTCTTAACATACACATATATACTATACTTTCTCCTTAAAGCACTTAGCACTACAATCTTTAGTTACTCCAATGGTTTGGGATTAAGTCCCCAAAGAACGTCCTTATGATCTTTGGCTCATCCTCCAAACCATAAAGGATGAATCAGATTCACTCGACCTTAACCTTCTGGCGGAAACATCTCCCTGTGCTAACTCTATAAGTGAAATCTCCAATCGGTCCCGTGCTATGTGTAGAATACACTCCATCTTGAACTCTTAAAAGAAATTTGCCTAACTTGGACTAGCATTCCTTAATGCCGCTTGACGATTAACGACCAACTCACTGCATCCTGCTTCCATATCCTTCTTGCAATCCTCGAAACAATGAGCTACGTTTGTCGTCTGCCTCCAATGTTGAATCTGAAATCTTCCTCAATCCAAAGTGTATGTCGAATGGTTTAGTCATTCCTCGATATCTTGTGGTCCCAACTTCTTTATCCTCTTCGGAAACGTCAAGATATCTTGTTGCAGCGGAATGGTGCTAGTATTGTGACACCCCCGATCTGGTTTAAGTATAAGTTGACTCGACCAGCCGTGCAACAATCAAACAAGAACATGCACAGCCGATCACAAGTAACTTAAACCAAACCGAGAAGCCCCAGTGTATAGATAAATGATTAACCCGAAGTTCCTAGAATAAATCTAGGTACAGAAGGCCAATCATCTAAGTACACATATCCTATTTGGTACGACTCAAGGCTTTACAACCCGACCGAGTAATACCCAATAGTTGGTTCGTCCATCGTCTTGTAATACAGTCAAACTATCGCTGCCACCAACGCTAAGCTTGAAATACTTGCTGAATAAATCAGGCTTGTACAGATCCAGTTCTGGTACGTCTGAGTATAAGATGGATAGACTTGAGCTGTCGGATGAATGAGTGCATCTGAGTGTTCATATGCAGTCGGATCTCTTTGAACCGGATCATTACGAACAACGCTCACTTTGACATCGATAACACATAGATCCATTTATGTGTTCGATGTGTCGACTATGGCTTGTATATCTCCGAGCAAGAAGATAGGAAAATCGGTAAGTGGACTCCACCCTGTCAAGCTTATCTTGGTGCATCTGCTATGAAAGTTAAAGATAAGGTGACTACCCATGACTACCTATCCTAAGATGAAGGAACCAGCCAGCATATCCTAGTTATCCTTGCAACTCATTTTGACTCAAAAAAACATTTGAAACAAGTCCCATTCAAGCATCGTATAACCATGCTTTGATACCACCTTTTGGACACCCCCGATCATAAATGACTGGAAAGGACACGGTCGATGCTCCCTGAAAGCCGATCCAAGGTTCCCGGAATACTTCCGAGTGCCTTAGACTAACAATCAGAAAACACCAACGTTCCTATCGGACATCGCCCGAGGCTTTTCAACCCGACCGAGCAAATACCCGATAGTTGGTTCGTCCGGACAAGGACTAATATCATATGGAATCCGTACTTTAAAAACATTCTTTATAGATTATATATTTATTCATTCAAAAGCATCTTACAAAAATGTTATAGATTAACCTCGAGGTTTTTGGTAAACAAGGTTTATACATATGATATAACAAAACGGATTTACAAGGATAATAAAACTATCGCTGGCTATTGTTGTTCTTTCCATTCCTAAGTAAGGGCTCCCGCCTATTGGTTACCTGCATCGCAAATGAGTCATGAGTAACTAGTTTACTCAGTGAGTCTAATCCCACACCCCAACAAATATTAGAAATATCCCGAGCAGAGAACTCCATTTAAATGCAGAGGAAATATATTCCTTAATTATTGCATATATTTAAGGCCTATCTTTTATCGATGTGAATCCTATCTTAAACATCACCTCCACGATACCCGCCATTCACTCATACTTATAATATATATATATATATATATATATATATATATATATATATATATATATATATGCTAAACCCGGAAAACCACCAAGGCTAACCGAGGCTAGTGGGAAAATAAATATAACCATCATCTTCATCAGATATGTCAAGATCGAACATCTAATGATGCATGCAGTTACACGGCCTCCAGGGTGCGACCCCATCATCGTGTCTTCGTGACCTTGTTCCATATCGCAGGACCAATCCACGGTAATGCGGGAACTTTAGGGAGAGTGAATATGATAAGACTTCACATGATTCATACTTATATACTTAGTAATATACGTATATATTAGTACTTGAGAACAAGTACTAAAGCTCCGGATAAACCTTAAAGAATAGAGAATAATATTTCTTAAGTATTTATTCTAAGTAGACAATTCAAAATTTAGTAATGTTCAGGACATTTACTTATCAATCAACCATAAGAAGTAATTCACTCAAGCAATATTCATTCATAACTCATGAATTATTTATCTAGACTCACCTTTGTTTATATGAGATTGGCTAAGGAAGACTAAACTCGAGCTCAAGCTAATCACACTCCACTTCACTTCTGATTCAGAACGTCCACAAGGAAGGATCCGGTTGATCCCACCACTGACCTCAAACACTGACCTAAAACAAAGTGTTTGGTACACAAGATCATTAATCCAACAGTTCGGTTTCAAAGAAGAAACTTAAATCAGATCTTATCAGCTCGGTTCAGGAAAAAGCTTAGCAGTTCAGATCAACTCGGACTAGATCATGATATTACAAGTTCAGACCGTAGACAGCTCGGCTCATACCAGTACTAGACAAGATCAAAACTGTTCGGTTCAGAACAATAATATTCTGTAGTTTGGTTCACTCTAACTACTTAAATGAGTTCAGTTCAAGCTCAGTTCTACTCCTCCTGTTTCATAACATTTTGGTTCAGACAAGGTTTGATTCAGGAAAAGGTCAGTTCATTTCGATTTAACTTCAATCAGACCACAACCACTTAACTAGCAGTTTCCAAAGATTGATTCAAACCGAAACTAACCTAAACTGATCAGTACACCAACTTAAATAAGGGATCCGACCATGAACTTAGCTAAACAACCCACAGATTTGATCAGAACATGGCTAAGGAAGGTAGATGAAGCTTACCCTAATTCACCAGGGTTAGATGGTCTTAAACGGTTCTCCTCTCCAAGGGATACCTGAGGCTGAACTGATCACATAGAGAGATGAGGGTTTGGTTCATAACAGAAGCTGAACAAGGCCTAGGGTTTAATAAAACTCTCTTACCTTCTGATACTTCTCATTAAAGCAAACTGAGCCAGGTTGTGGAGGAGTTTCGTTCAGGTGTCTTCTTGATCTTTCTCTTGGTTTCTCTTTCTTTCTCTCTGACTTTTTTACACTGAATTTTCTGTCTGATTTCTCTCCTCTCTCTCTCTGATTTTTCTTTGTTTCTCTCAGGTTTATGAACGACCATAATGAGGAAGAAGAGGTTAAAAAGATGTAAGAGCTGCTTCTGATGAATAAACCACAGGGACAGCAAATTGAGCTCTCAGTCAGACACATGGCGAGCTGTTTCATCTTTTCTGTCCAACGAAGTAACCAAGCAGCTGAACCTTTCCTTTCTTTGAAGAAATCTCTAAACAGCTTAAGTTAGCAGCATGTGACCAGCATGTGACTAAGAAAGTAAGCAAGCAGATTGTGACAATCATGTGCCATTTACTACAGAAGCAAGCAAGCAAGCAGCTTGTGCTTGTCATGTGACCTTTATTGAGAAACCAGGCAGAAAAGGTGGTGAAGGACCATGGACGGTTTATAAGGAATTCTAAGAAGCTGGTCGATAATTTTTGGACAGTTTCCGATTAAAATTCTCTCGACCTTTAAATCTTGTCCTGCTTTAACTAAACTCATCCAGTTTAAATAAAGTTCGACAAACATAATTAATAATCAACCCGAACTATCAAGGGAAGTTCTTTCGACCACATGACAGTCCCGTTGAGACATTAATTTACCGGGTCGATTTTATTTTTAAATCGGATCGTCAAACTCCGAACTAGTTGAGTGGAATTTTTCTCGACCAAAAATCATTGGTTTGTGAGGGTTATTACACTGGTGGTCTAAAAGCACTTGGAGCTGAAGGAAAGATGGTGAATTGGTTGGCTTAAGTGCAGCAAAACTTGGTGAGATAATCAGTGAGCTACTAGAAATCCATGAGTCTTAGTGCCGCTTATCCTCAAAGGCCATTGCAAGAACTTGAAGAAGCATTCAAACAGGTCTAGTCAGTGGCGTGTCTAGGCAAGAGGCTACTCAGAGCAGTCTTGGCTTGTGTGAAGAAGAAGGTTACTCCATCAATGTGGCTTCTTTGGTGAGGTGGTTGAAGAGTAGCTGTGGTATCTAACAGTCTCCAAAAAATTTGGTGCCTTATCAAGAGGCTGCATTTTTTAGTTAAGTAGGGGATTAAAGTGTTCATACACTCCTCACCATTTGGATCAAGAAGCCATCAAGAACTCATTGCAACCATGCAAGCTTGGTCCTACTCTATTCTCGGCCGTGTGAATGAACTTCTATGATGTGAGATATATCCCTTATCAAGTGGGAGATTCAAGTGGCGGTTCAGAACAGTCACACATCACCTCAACAAAACAAAAGGGAAGCACCTTTAACTCATTTCTAGTGTATAACACTTTCTTTGATAAATCTGCTGCACTATTGAGACTAGAGTTAAGTGATTCTGAATGTGTGAAGTTGTGCCTTGATAACATTTGGGTCTGTAATATTTTCTTTGATGTGCATAGTAGATGGAAGAATCATATAGTCTTGTGTATTGATGACATTCTGGTCTATAATACCTTTTCTGATACGAAAAATGATTGTCTGATTTCTTTGCAGCATGTTCTAAAGAAAGAAAGCATGGATTTTAATCTAGACGAGAACATGTTTTGCACATGTAAAGTTGGGTACCCAGGTTTTGTTTTGAGTTTTCGGGATCATAATGTTAGATCTCCAAAGGAAACAAGAAGGAAAATCGTTGGTCCATTCATATTCACACAAAGAATCAGCAACAATGCCTACCACATCGATTTGCAAGGTAAGTATAATGAGAGCAATGGCTTTGATGTTACTGATTTAGTTTATTTTTTTTTGCAGATGAACCAGATTTGAGGAAAATTTCTTTACAAGATGGAGGGGATGATGTGATCATGGACCATGTTGTACATGAAGATGTCTTAACCATTCTTGAAGGTCCTATAACTCGTTCCAAAACAAAGAAACTCAATGGAGCCATTGGAAGATTACTTAAGACAGAATGGATTCAAGAATAAAGTCTTCGTAGAAGCTTGATCAACCAAGAGACCTTAACCATCATTCAAGCTACTCCATACTCTAGCTGATCAACAATTAGGAAACTAGTTTATATGTGCTTTTTTCCTATCTTTGGTTTTGTCCCACTGATTTTTTCAAAGATAGGTTTTTAACGAGGCCATAAGTTATTTCCCCTATCAACTAGTTGTTGATCTCGGTCCATACATGAAATAATACCTTATGTTATGTTTTATTCTATGTTTTTCATTCAGACTTTATGTATTTCGAAAGGGGGCCGTTTGGCTTTATTTCTCTTATGTTTTCGAGAAGTTTTCCATTTACAGCCTTCTCTGTACTTATGTGTTCTGAAATCTATGAGAATAAACAATCAGTCTTTTATCAAAAACCTTTGTTCTTACAATATGAATTCTGTCTTCTGATTGTTCATATCCGATTCAGTCATCTAGGAGTATCAAGAGTTCTTTCATCACTCTTGTGTCACCATTTGATCCACAAACCTTGATAAACTTGATTCTATGATTCATTTATGCAAGGATCTATCTCATATGTTCCAGAGAAACATCCTAGGAGTGTGTCATGTCTGTTCTTCTCCAATGGTCTTCTCTCTTTTTGCAGGTCCCAGAGACAAGGTTAGTGATGATATACTAAAACCTAATAGCGGTTATATGATTCTGTTTTGCTAAACTCTAATTTAGTCTTAGGATTCGACTGAAGTATATTTTTCTCCCAAAGTGTTTTATCTTTTAGGGGGCTTTGATAGTCTTATGCTTTAATTAGCTTTTTTGATGTAATAGGATTCATTCTCAAAAAACATATGTATCTCGTGTCATTATCTGATAATGAAATTCACATACTTATAAAAAGGTCTATATTATTTAAAAATTATGTTAATTTAATGATATGAAATATGTGCTAGTATTAGGGATGGTTAAATTACTAAGTTACCATTAATAAGAATTTATGTTTTTGTTTAAAAGGAGTGATGTTTTAGTAGTATACTTCATGTTAGCAAGGTCAAATTAAAAATGTACTTCTCTTTTAATAAAAAAAGATATATTTTTTAAGTTGTCTTGATATAATTTTGTTACATAAAAACAACAAAATTATTATCACTATAAAAACAAAGGTCCATAAATCCCTTAATGGCTCTAAAAAAGGAAACCCTAAATGGCATAACCCATAAAAACCCCAGCACAACTACCTCTAAAACCCTAGAGATCCATTTGAGACAAAATCCGCCACCGAGCGTCACACTTCCGTTGGAAACGAGACCTGGGAAGGCGACCAGGATGCAAGAGGGGACCGGAAACACTAGAAGGACCGTTACAAGAGCACATCTGCAGAAACCGCTACCTGAAAGAACACAAAACAACAAAATTGAAAAAAAAGTACTATGAGTGAGAAGACTCGTCGAGAGGGGGAATGAGGTGAAGGTGCCGATCCGGTCATCTCCTCTCAAATTCATAGTCAGTTACTGTCGGAAATCCCTTTCAAAACCCACCCTCATCCTTGAAATAGAGGCTTACTAATCGATCTGAGCAGTTCAAGCAACCACCGCAACTCGGGTTGACGATCTATTTCCCCTTGCAAACATTCATATAGCACCAGTTATCCACAAAGTTAAGCCCTGGTTCAGTATATCCATGAGATGAAATTTAATAACCCATTTCTCCCTCAAGCAAAACTTTAAATCTATTTCCCCCTCAGGGAATACACTGAAATCTATTAACACATAAACCACAATTAACTATGATTTTCTGTATACCAAAACGTTGTTAACCATTAGACACCAATCACACCAAAAAGTAACCGAAATAAACAAGATTACAATAATTAAAACCTAACCCACATGATTATTAAACCCGTAATTGACCAAAACGCAAAATTGCCAAATCTAAAAAAATCTCACGACAAACCCTAATTCGGCGTGAGGAGTAATAAAAACCACAAGCTCTTAGGTCTTTTTCTGATGGAGTTTGAAAAGGATTCTGATGAAGAAAATTGTAGTGAAAGAAACAATTACAACATTGAGCAAGCTCTTATTGACTTCAACGATGAATTTCCAATTTGCCACAACGTCTACCCTGACACAAAGAGTGATGATAAGGAAGAAAAATTCCAAAGAACAGTGAGAAAGTGTGACAACGTCGTTAGAGGCGAAGGAAAGTTTTCTGTAGACCAAGTTTTCAACACTGGTTTAGCTTTTAAGGAAGTGGTTCTCGACTATGCTCTGAAAAAAACCGAAATATCAAACAATACATGTATAACAAAGATAAGATTGGCTATAATTATGTTGGCGATGGATGTTCATGGAGGATATACTGTTCCACAGCGAGAAAGACATTCCAGTGGCCGGTTTAAGTATTTAAGAATGTCCATAGTTGTGTCCCTAATGGTCTTGTGAGATGATTAAAGTTCTAGTCATTGCACAATTGTTTGTCAACAAAATTCGAGAATAATCAGAATACTTTATGCCAATGAAGATTGTGGGAACCGAAGTTCGCACTGTCGATTTCCGTTGAATTAGGAACGTAGGGTAAACCCTAGTAAAGATACAAAAATACCTTCCAAACCACACGCCAATGAATCAGAATACGAAGTAAAGATAGAAAAAAAGAAAGTAAGAATCGAAAAGAGAGCAAATAGATTTCTTATTCTGAATTTGCGTATGAGCGTTTACAACAGGATATGAGCCTTGGCTATGAGAGCTGTCAGAGAGATCCCTAGTTCTACCAACCTAAGACTTCAAAACCCTAGTTGACTCGCAGCTTGAATAGCAAAAAACGGAAAGTTTCCTAAAGGCTCTAAAATCTAAGTTTGCTATGAGTCGAGATTTTTGTGTGTCCCTTGCATCCTCACCCTCAAAGTCTTTATACATTCCTCTAGAGGCGGTTTTCTCTTTCGCCGTCTGCCCTTAATAGAATTTATCGCTTCGCGTAAATATTCCTTTTTTTCCCTCGATCTTCATGATTATCGTGGGAGACTTAACATTTATCTTATGATCTTGACATTTATCTTCCAAACTTAACATTTATCCCTTCCTGAAAAATAAAAGATAAACCGTCATCAAGATGGGCTCGATTTTGGATAAAATCGCGAGTGGACCTTTAACCAAGGTTTAGACCTTCTCGTGTTGTTTATGACTTTAGTGTTTTTACGATTTTATCGAAAGAGCATTCCTAAGAGGACGTCGTCTGAGAGTTAGGATCTTTCGAATGGGGCATGTGACTCCAGGTGTTTATTTAACCATTATAGCCTTGCACGATCGACCCATCCTATCACGAGAAAACAAGTCCTTTCAGTAGAGTTCCAACATCAGTGTCGATCGAGATGAAACAAAGATAAGTTTGATCAAGTTTTGAAACAGGGAGTTTTGAGGACGAGGTGAAAATGGATTGATTGATCCAACTCGCCGAACGGGCGTGTTAGTTTATCTTGTTCTATCCAACTTGCCCGTTTGGCGACTGATAAAGGAT
>CAJHQP010005379.1:0-46575 GCA_905132765.1 Moricandia arvensis
CTGTGTGACTCATGTCTTGCATTTGGGCAACTGCGCTATTGATAGTAATATCGAATATGTACGATATATAGTGGCATAGCGCTAGTGCATCTATATGATTGATGACCGCTGTGGATTCTATTAATCTTATGTTTTAATTATTGTTTAGATTAGGAAAATTGAACTATATATCAAATAAAATAACAATTTTTAGTTGAATTTAATGAAAAACATTGAAAATTTAGTATTTTAATTTTCAAATCTGCATTAAATTTTTAAAATGATTATAGATTACTAAAGTATTAAAGTCACTATTTTTGTTATAATGGTTAAATTTTTTTATTAAAAATATAATAATCATAAAACAATATATGAGTCTCATTAAATAGAAAACATATTAAAAATATACCATATTGCTGTCCTTTAAATTTAATTATACCATATATATCAGATAAAAGTGATGTTTGTATTTATTTATCATACATGATTGCAAATAAAAAATACTATTAATTTGATTTGGCATACCGCACCACATTTAATTATATACATAATAGCTACTAGCTTTTAATTATTCAATATTTTTTAATTATTTTATAATATATAAAAATGTAAATAAATAATACATAAAATAATTTGTATATACGATGATCATTTCGTATAAACACGTATCTTAAAATTAGTACATATGTAAAAAATATTCATATATAAAAGACATGCCCATGGTGTTTGAATATAAATGGGGTGACATAGAGCTACATGTTATAAACTATGCCAGAAATTAAAATCATACTTGAAACGTAAAGAATTTTTAGAAGAAAAAATCAATTTTGTGTCATACAAGCTGAAAAGACCATATTTTACCTTCCGGAATAAGTTTAGTAATAAAGTTGCATTTCCAATGTTGGATTTTAACGCGAACAACGGTGTGGTGTTTTCGTAAAGATCGAACATTAAAAAGGCCCAAGACCCAACCATACTATTACTTTGAAAATATCAAGGGAAAAAAAACATTGATCACATCGCTATTTCAAAAAGGGGTTAAGGTTTTACTAATAAATAACAAAGTTTTAATACTTCAATATACATTTACTAATCAACGAAATAGATTATCAACCAAGCCCAAATTTGGGGTTATTTAATGCTTCATTATTTAATTGACTTCTTGCCGACAAATTTGAAGGATAACTGTAAATTAATTAGAAAAATTGTTTGAATACTACAAATTGGATATTATTTTTTTCAAAAATATTTTCAATCAAAAGTTTATAACATTTGAGTTTAGTCGTTTAAGGTTAGTATTTAAGAGATGTGCTAGTTTTATAAACTTTTATAATAATTTTAAACACTTTATAAATGATTATGAAAGATAGTTTAATTTTTTTATTAAAATTTATGATATTTATGAAAGTGGACTCTTCTTAAAATACGAAAAATAATATTAAATTTGTGGTAAAATAGAATTTTCCCCGTTAAATACGAAACATTAAAGCAATGAACTTTCTATTTTTAAACTAATGTTAAATCATCTTGACATAATGGTTAGTGGTTTTGATGAGTTTTCTCATACTATCACCCGCAAACACCATTTTTTATGGTTGATAGTGGTTATTGGTGTTTTGCAACAGTCATAGAAAACAATATTAATCTTTTAAACTGCTATAACCTCTGAAATTCAAAAAAAATCTCCAGCTACTGTTTGCGTTTGCGAAAAGGTAAAAAAATTATATAAATATAAAAATAAAATTTAATTAAAAATTTAAATTGAAATAATAGAATATCATACTAGTATATTATATTTAATATATTATAAACTTTAAACAAAATATATTTCTATAATTCTTTTAAAATTTAATATTATAATTTTATAAATATAGTTACTATATTTATTATAATATAGTATTTTAATTTATTATTTAATTACTGCTGCAGCTGTATTAACCAGTAATAAATATCTCATACAACGTCAACAATTTTTAACCGGTATACATCCATCTAAATCTCTTAACTATTTTAAAAACGCAACCACTTACATCCACAAACGTTCGCCATCACAACCGCCTATAGTTACACCGATAAAGCCCGTTAAGCTTGGCCCGCGAGATCTGCAAGATACTCCACAACATATGCTAAAATACCTCGCACAACAGACATTCTCCGATAAGACAAACGACATCT
The DNA here is from genome assembly GCA_905132765.1 of Moricandia arvensis. NCBI lineage: Eukaryota > Viridiplantae > Streptophyta > Magnoliopsida > Brassicales > Brassicaceae > Moricandia > Moricandia arvensis. The sequence goes on from CAJHQP010005379.1 coordinate 2,155, forward strand.
TGACCCACTTATTTTTCTTGGCAGTAACAGATGTATCGGTATATGATTTTGATATTTTAACTGAAATTTTAACTAATTACAACTATATCTACGAATAATCATTTATTAGTAACGGCCAAATTATTAAACTATAGTATCAGATCTCTTAATTTTCGTAGGGTTCCCACACAAACCCAAAAACCAACACCAAACCGGTGCCTGAAATACGGACCTATTTCATGATTTTTACAGCATGTTAAACGAACTTTAAGAAAGAAACAAAAGCCCGATGTTTAATATTCTCTTTCCACCATGTAAAATTTCTTCTATGTTTTCTAAATTTTTTATATTAATATTTTTAGTTTTAATAAATGCACTTTTAGAACACTTTTGTTGTTTTTATATTAGATGATGTTTCAGTGTTTTTACTATAATATATGATATATGAATCATTTCTATTTTGTGTTTGTTTTTAGTTGAATTCATGGTCAGTAGATATTGAATGATGCTTACTATTTAGAATATATGCAAGTTTAACTCTGGTTGTAAATTATAATAGGTAAATGATTGTATTCACTAACAAAATTTTAATGTGATTCTAATATATCATATATATATACTATATATATATACTATAGATATACACACTCAGAAAAGTTATCTTTTTGAAACATACGTAATCTGATTATGCAGATTTTTTGTTTTGAATACCATACAGTGGCTTAATATATTCAAATATCTCAATATTTGAGTTTACACACTTAGTAATTATGATTAGAGTTTAATATTTATGCGCACATGAGTTGGGTTATAAACTATATACAAATGTTTAATAACTGTTCTTAAATATTTATCACATGACTCTGAGGATTCGTTATCTACTTTTTCTCATATTTAAGTTACTAAAACGAAAAAAAATACAGCTTTACTTATGAAAATGATTATTTTAATAAAGTCATATTTAAAATGAGATATATTGAGATAAATTAAAATTTCTCCTTAAGTTATTAAAATTCTGTATGAATTCATCTTCTTTACACTTTCACGGCTTGTAATACATTAAATAGCTAATATTGACACTACATCATGTTTTTGCTCACAAAAAGCAGCATGCTTGATCTTTTGGACATTATCCTAAGTTCACAGCTGATGTCTTGTCATCGCTGCAAATTCTCTTTTAAACACCCAAAATCAAGAAGTTCATTACAATACATCAACATCTATGCTTACAAATGAGTTGCATCACACAAAACATCAAGAGACTACCATAAGCCTTTAAAATACTAAGCAAACACGATCAGAGCGCATTAGCCGACGATTTCCGCGCAGAAATTAAACCAGACTCAACACCATAGACTAAAAGAGATTAACTTCACTCAGCATCGGTAGCATGCGCATTATCAGCTAACGACCCCAAAGCAGCCGGAAATAGGCACTCAGGCTGAGCGCGACTCACACAATTAAGACCCACTAAGACGGACCATCCGCTAGCTTGACTAAACGCATACAGGCTTAACAGTTGGATATGAAAAGAAAAAAAACGCAGTACTGATTAAAATATCTGTAAGTTGTAAGCATTACATATAAAATTATAGAATGTCCAACTCTTACAGCATTTTTACAAAAAAAAAAACTCTTACAACATTAAATGTGGCAGAATCTCCCTTAATTTAAAATTATGAACATTAATGGTTGCAGCAACCATTACGGAGCATAATATTCTTATAAATATAATAATTTTATGGTATGTATATATTAATTCTTTGAGAAATCACATATCTATGTAGGTAGTTAGGTACGGATTTGGCTATTGAATGGTCAATGCAATATGCAAACACTTTCACGACAATTTAGAACTACGGTCTAATAAAATCACATGCTTCGAGAATATTGTACTATCTAGATTTTCTTTTAACTTTATTATCTACATATTTGTTTTCGGTATGTGTATGTATAATTTTCTCTACAAATTAAAGGGAAATATAATTTGATATATATGTAACGTTATGGGATAAAAAGATTTTTAGGTTCCAAACTAAATTTATATAAGTGAAAACCAAAACTAAAATTTACCAGCCATTATATGCAAACCAAAACGTGGGAAATAAATCTATTACATTTGATCATTTCTAAAACCGGTATTATTTAAAAGTGATATTCACTTTATTTTGACATTAATATATGAAATTTACCTAAACATATAGTATATAAATCAAAATGTTAAATTAATATAAATAATAAATGACGGTAAACTTTGAAGTATTCCTTTTAATTTGCCAAAATTCAACAAGCCGAATATCAATCTATTCATAAATTTGACAAAAAGTGTATTCGCAAACACACATATTCAGTTTGTTGGTAATAAAAACATATTTTCTCTCGATGTCAAGATAAGAAAATTAATAGGGAATCACACATTTGTTCAAGATGTATTGCTTTTAAACCTTTTCTGGGGCATAAAGCTTTAAAACCTAATACATATCCTTTGCATCTATTAAATTCCCAGCACACTAATTCGTTTACAATAATTAAATTTGGTGGATTGTGATAAAAGCAAACAGTTTTCACATGGAAAATTCGATGACAGATTTATATAAGTACCACTACGATAACCAACCATTCAGATTCTTGTATTTCAAATATTTGATACGTACTTTAGTTTACATCTTTCATTTTTAATTAAACTCTTGACTGCTCATATCAAAATCATTTTAGATCAAATGATTCTAATCCAATACTACTTGTGAACTTACTGTTGAAAAAAGACTTATTGATTATTATTTATTATTATTTTAACTGATATATAGTTATATTATATACACACTACACATTGGATACTTCTTCCGCAAGCTCTCAATGTTTTAATAAAACATTGAATGTTCTAACTACATCAACATTATACACCACGATTTGCGCTATGCACATCTTTGAATTTTAAGTTATCAATCAATAGGGGTAACTATCATAGCCAGTGACAAAAGTACGATTGGTAAAAATTATGAAACTTTTGATTCCTCTTTTGAAAATAAGCTTATATTTTAAAGACTTTAGTCAGTTTAGTGGGTTTCACTAAATATTATATTTCATTTTGTTAACTATTTTTTCTTCTGAAATCATAATTTAAAAATTTAAAATCTAGTTTTTTATTGTAAAAGACTGTAAGTTACAACTTCATATCTACAACCTCATATATAATGTAACATATTTAGACTGTAACTTCACGCAATAAGACATGCATTTAATATATAGAAAAATAAAATCCCTTCTAAAAGGAATTAATAATGATTGTTAGGCAACGTCTTATTCAAAGTAAAACAGACCAACAGATTTCATTCCTTTGTGTGATCATACCTCACTAAGCAAACATTCTAGTATTGTTCTTCGAATTTTCACTTTTATTGTTCATTCAACAAAAGATTTTGTTCCCATTGAATGGTGGCTCTTTTCAGGTGGAAAAATATATTTCTTTGATTCTAAAGTATAGAATTACATATCTGCGTTTTGAATTTGGTATCCTCTAAATATTATAAGTAAATAACAATATTTTTCCAAACATTATTTTTGATTTGTTAATCTGTCTACATCATGATACATAAACCTCTTTTTCCAGCACAACTGTTTTAGTAACTTACCTTCACTTTCACATCACATTTTCTAAGAATAATTAAAGCAAATGACTTGGGATAATATTGTAAGAGAAATACTCTAAGATAGACCTAAAAAAGTTTTGTCCACCAAAATAATTTTCAAAGAAAAAATAACCAAAATAAATTTTATTAAATGGTGTAAATATACATTTATTCTCTTTGGGTTAACTAATCTAGACTTAGGGTTTAGAGTTATGTGGTGGAGTTTTGGAGGTGAAGTTTTGGAGGTGAAGTTTAAAATTAAAAAAATAATATTTGAAATTTTCAAAGAGAAAAGTTTGTTTGAGAGATTTGCCTATATTTTAAAGGTAAACAGTTTATGATAGTATCCTGAAAAAAACAATATGATACCATCTCAACCATAATTTTCTTGAGTTTAATAAAAAAATTAAATTTATTCTATTTTATATTTTTGTCTACTTTTTTTTGTATTTTATTTTTATGTTGAACTTAACTTTTCTTCCAAGAAAATTGACTTGAATAACAATTTCATCTGAGTATTCCAACATTGGGATTGCTTATTGACTTTTAAGTTTTGATAGTAAGCCTATGTAGATTCTTGAATTATGATGAATGTGAATTTATGTGAAGGATAAAAGATATAGAAAACTCGTTCTCAAGGTTCGTGAATTTGTATTGGAGTAGCGATTTAGATGTTTTTACTTATTTGTTTTCCATATTAATTAGGAAAGTTATTTTGGAATTTTGCGATATATGATTTTGAAACTTCTTAAGGTTACAATGAACACAAGCTTCACTGTGAGCTTTGATGATGATGGCAATCTTATGTTGTGTTGTTGAGAATGGCCCAACCATTTGAATTTTATTGCAGCAAGACAAATTTTTGAACCTCTAATCCATTTTGTTGAATATGTATTATGATATTAGTCTCTCTAATCAACATTTTCTGTCACCAGATATGAAAATTCAGCTACAAAATCTATTCTTTTTTTGCTTCTTCAATTAGAAAATCTAAGCGGTTATCAAAGAGGTTTCTCATTTCACAAAATTATATAATCATCGCCTTACATATATAATACGTGACCTAAACATGTGTATACACTCGTTCTATAAAAACATAAAACGATATATATGTTGTCTTAGTAAGATCCAATACATCTTCCAAGATGGAAGGTAGAGTTTATAAACATCCAACTTTAGGAAAACGCTTTTAATTTGCAGTGATCCAAAAATTTGTTAATCATATTGAAAACTTTGCTTTTTATCCTATTATCCGAATCATCACATGCAGTTTCTTGAGCAAGTAATATCTTTCTAAACCAAATAAGTTCACTCATCGTGTCAGCATTGGCATGATACTCTGCATTTGTTAAGGGGATCTAGAAATTATATCTTGTTTATGTTTTACAAGACACTGAAATTATCTTAACTGACTTGTAGACCTGCGAGTAATAGGAAAAGAGGCCTCAATCCTCATCAGGCCAAAAAGAAAGAGTTAAACTTCTATATGAGTGAAGAATAGTTCCCTAGCCAAGGTACTACTTTAAAATATCACAAAACACTAAGTGACGCATCTCAATGACTTTTTTGGACAATTCATAAATGTAAGATAGATAGATATATATCTCTGTATCTCATCTACATTGTATAGAGGCTCCTTATATAGCAGAGGGAGAGCTAGGGTATTAGAGGAACAGTTAAATGTACATATATTGAGTATCCTTAAATAGATATATACGAAGATCATTCTTGATTATGATTGATCTCCAATACGCCCCCCTCAAGATGGAGGAAGTTTGAGTACTCCAATCTTGTGAATGAATGAGTTGAACTGTGGGTCGTGAGAGAGGTTTGGGTCATCGTATCAGCTAATTGACCTCTTGTTGAGACATGAACAACACGAAGTGCTCCAGATCAAACTTGATTCCGTATAAAGTGATAATCTAAGGCGACATGCTTCATGCGTGAGTGAAACACGGGATTTGCACATAAGAATGTGGCCCCAAGGTTATCGCAGTAGATCGTAGGAGGAGTAGCGAGATGAATACCAAGTTCTTGAAGTAGAGAGATGATCCATTTGAGCTCGGAGGATGTGTTGGCAACATCACGATATTCGGCTTCAGTGGATGATCGTGCTATGCTCTTTTGTTTCTTCGAGGACCAGGACACAGGATGAGAGCCAATATAGACAATGTACCCGTTTGTATAGAGATAGTCATCAGCATCACCTGCCCAATCCGCATCCGAAACGCATGAAGATGAGTGTTGGTGCCCCGACGAAGAAGGAATACCATGGTCTACCGTGCCAGACAAGTAACGAAGCACTCATTTCACAGCATTCCAATGATCAGTAGTTGGAGAATGCATGAATGAGATAGACGATTTACCGAAAGGACATATCAGGTTCGCGTGAATGCTAAGTATTGTAGACTTCCCACAACCCGTCTGTATTCTGTCGGATCCGTGAGACTTGATCCAGAGTGTAAAGTAAGTTTTGGAGAAGTGGCCATCGGTGTTGTGACAGGTTTGCAACCAAGCATTTGCGTTCGTTCCAGGAGATCAAGGATGTAACGACGTTGAGAGAGATGGAGACCAGTGACTCCCCGTTTTGCTTCAATCCCTAAGAAATAATGGAGTTCTTCATGATCCTTGACTGAGAATCGATGAGCCAGCATATGTAACGTTCGCTGAAGTAGAGTTGTGTCATTACCGGTGACAAGAATATCATCTACGTAGACGAGAACATAGACTAGTGAACCACCTTGCTTGAGAACAAATAACGACGTGTCTGAAACAGAGTTGTGAAAACCAGATTGAACCAGAAACGTGCTTAGTTCAACATACCAGGCGCGAGGCGCTTGTTTGAGGCCATAAATAGCTTTCCTTAACCGACACACATGATGAGGCTGGTCAGGATCAACAAAGCCTGGTGGTTGTGCCATGTAGACTTCATCTGTCAATGTACCCTGCAAGAATGCATTGTTGACATCGAGTTGACGAATCGGCCAATTGCGATCTACTGCAATACCCAGAACAATGCGAATCGTCGTTGACTTGATAACTGGACTGAATGTTTCAGCATAGTCCAATCCTGGTCTTTGATTATATCCTGTTGCAACCAGCCGTCCTTTTGGCCGCTTCACTGTTCCGTCGGGATTGTATTTGGTGGTGAAAATCCAGCGGCAGCCAACAACCATAACATCACGTGGTGGATGTGGAACAAGATCCCAAGTGTGATTTGCTATGTGAGCATTAATCTCTGAGGTTGCTGCATGTCGCCATTTTTTATCTTTAAGAGCTTGGAGAATGGTTCGAGGTTCGGGATTATTTAAGAGTTGAATGGCGTAAAGGTATTTTGTGTTAGGTTTCGTGACTCCAGCTTTGGCTCTAGTGGACATGGGGTGAGTATTGGTGATTACAGGGATCGGGTTTGGTGGCGGTTGCTGTGGAGGAGATAAGCTGGAAGACGAGGTATTGGTAGTTTGGGCTGGGCTTTGTGTGTTTGAAGTTTGCGAGGGTTGTGGGCTTTCTGGTTGATGGGTTTGTGTTTGGGATTGCTGGGCCGTGGGTTGCGGCCCATTTTTAGTGGGAGCAGTGGGCTCAGATGAGAGAGGGATAGAAGGAGTGTCAGAGATAGATGGCAATACCTGGGCATTCGTAGAGGTGGTCGGTGTGATCGTCGGAGACGTGACAGGGTGAAGTTCCGATGGTGGGGGTCCTTGCGGCAAAACAGTAACCACTGGAGAAGTGACTGGCCAGGAGTATTGGTTCTCATCAGCGACTGGTGATGGTGTCGATGTTGACTTTTGTTCGGCAAATGGAAACACATGTTCATCAAATTGGACATGGCGAGAAACGTAAATCCGGTTGTTGTCGACATCAAAGCAGAGTTAGGCACTCTGTGTGGCTGAATACCCAAAGAATATACAGCGAATCGATCGTTCTTCCATCTTGTGACGTGTATATGGCTTCAGCCATGGGTAACACGCACACCCAAAAATTCGTAGTTTCTGATAGTTGGGATTGATGTTAAAGAGCTTTCGGAAAGGTGATTCATTTTCAAGCAGAGGTGTGGGCATTCGGTTAATCAAGTAAACAGCAACGGCGAACGCATAAGGCCAGTAGATTTTCGGTACCTGCGCCTGAGAGAGAAGAGTAAGACCAGTCTCCACAATATGACGATGTTTCCTCTCGGAGATACCATTGTGTTCTGGCGTGTGCGGAGGGGAAGTAAGATGAGAGATACCTTGAGTTTGAAAATAGTGTCTTAGAGCGTTGAACTCTCCACCATTATCGGAGTAGAAGGTACCTATCTTGTTCTGAAAGTGATTCTCAACAATATTTTGAAGGTTATGATAGTGTCTTTTGTCTGGGATTTTTGTTTGAGTGGAAAAATCCACGTATATCGGGTGTAGTGATCTATGATAACCAGGTAATATTTGTGTTTTCCAGACTTCAGAAGACGAGACGGCTCGTGAGACAAGAGGCTGAAGGGAGGGTGAGATAGCTCCAATTAGCGCGCTGTATATCAGTTTGTCCTGGCGTTTCCACAAGGTGAAAGCAGGATTGACGGAGACTTGATCGTTAGTGGTAATGGTGGCAGCAGGGGCAGCACTAGTACCGTCAAGATGACCTGCTAGGTCATAACCATCAAGCAATGCATGGATCTGGAGACTCCACATGAGATAGTTGGAAGAGGTGAGTTTGGTGACATTAGTCATGTTGATGGTGAGGAGTGCTTGATTGTTGGAGATGATGTTGTCGGTGACAATAGTAGGAGAGTTGGTTGAAGAACTCATGATGGTAGGTAAAAAAAAATGTAGAGGTTGATAGATCTAAATGGCTCTGATACCATGTAAGATAGATAGATATATATCTCTGTATCTAATCTACATTGTACAGAGGCTCCTTATATAGCAGAGGGAGAGCTAGGGTATTAGAGGAATAGTAAATGTACATATATTAAGTATCCTTAAATAGATATATACGAAGATCATTCTTGATTATGATTGATCTCCAATAATAAATTGCGATAAAACATGTATAACATACAAGAGCAAGTTCTCGTTACAACCAAATAAATAACTCGATGATTAGTATATGATAACATGATGGTTCTCAAATCTTTGTACGTATCGCAAAGAAAAAACACCTGGTTTTCTTCTAGAAATCGTAATAGGTTTCACTTCGAGAATGCATTTTGCGTTGATCTAAAGCATTTCTTCTGAAGACATAAGTAAATAAGGGTGAGAATAAGAGAAACTTAAACCCTCAAAAAATACCTTAAGACACCCGTGTTTATCATATGAAAGCATGAGCTGACATAATGCTTAAATTCGGTGATCACACCCACATATTTCCTTATAATAATCCAATCATCAACATTGACCAAACCATGAAGTCGATTACCACCATTCTCGCAAGTGAATAAAAAAATCATATATATCTTATTAAAAACCATAGTTTTCATGAAATCATCTAATTTAGAAAACCAACATTGGAGAGCTTGTTTAATTGCATAAAATACATACAAGAGCGACAAACCTTCATTTTGTCATGCTTTTGAAACCCATGATGAAATTTCATATACACATCTTCTTCAAAATCACCATGAATAAACACATTATAAACATCTGATATGTTGTATTTTTAACACAGTGAACATATGCTTTCTTACTTAATTTCGAGTCTTTATCGAGTCGTTTTAGTCTTTTTTTCATTACAGGTATGGAGTTGCACATGAGGGAAGTAAGATCATCTGGAGAAAAAGAGTCAAGAAAGAACCCAAATTGAAGTTTTTCACGAGCAGAACAACCTTGCAGGCTGTTCCGAGTGTGCAGAGCAACCGATATATTTTTCTCGATATTTAAGGAAACCAAGATTCTATTTCAGGATTTGCCATAATTTCCCTATCTTTTCATACTAGCCGCATGTGGCTCTCCTATATATTCTCTTTTTCCTTTCTTTTATTTTCATCTCAGTTTTACGCAAGAAACCAAGAGAGAGATTTTGTACTATGCGATTTGCGACATGTAAGGGAGACGACTTCATCTCTCTCATTAGAGAAGATCACCCTGAACCCTCTTATTTCTATTATTAATCGCATGCAGTATTATTCAGATTCTATGTCTTTGTGTTCTTGTGTTATGGATGAGTAGTCAGCTAGTTAGTCTAGGGTTCTAGGGTGTTAAAACCGTGAGCTAAGCATATATTAGTGCATCTATTGATTGTCTTTGTTCATAATTTCTCTTACTGCTTACATTAAACCAATCACTTGATGTATGAATCTAAGTTTAACATGTCCATTAACCTTGAGATAAGTTGCTAGTTCTGTTATGAATAAGCTTTGCATCCCTAATCAGCGAGAGTAGATATTATGGTGTTTTGTGAACCTATCGGACTTGATCTCTAAAGGTTGCTGTCGAATCTTGATCCAAGCAAGAGTTTAGGTATCGAGATTGATTCGCAAAAGGAAGAGTTTCACGACAGTGGGCTGTTCTATCTTGAGTGATCCGAGTTCTAGACTAGTTTAAAACCAAACTTGAATAATTGCTTGGCTTGCACACATTTGACACCCGATGAAGTAACCTTAGGCTGGCTCTTTAATCATCTAAAAACCAATTCTATTGTGTTACTTGCTTGTTACGTTTAAACTACTTCACAACCACATTATTGTTTTAGCTTGATAATCCTATAAAAGTAAAATGTAAAATGGTCCTCTGGAATTGAATCTAAACATATTACAACAACACTGTCAACTTGACAATAGCAAAGACACAATTTTAGTGTATAACATCCATATGACGAACGTCCCATTCAGAGACACCACTTAATAAGAAATTGTGAACCTTGACCATTTATGCAACTGATGAAAATGTCTCATTATAATTAACACCTTCAGTTTGATGATTTATAAGAATTATCAACAAGCTTTGTATTCTCAATTTTTTAATTATTTTTAAACTTAACACATAATATTTATTTGCAGCCAATTATCTTTTTTTTTTTAGGTGGAAGAGTGTCATTTGTCCATGTATCATGATCCTTGAGTGAATCTATTTCTTCTATAACTACAAACCTACAATTATCATCTAGAATAACATCTTTTTATTCTGAAGTTCAACTATAGAAGTAATAACATATGTTTGATATGTAGATAAAAATTATGAAATGAATGATAGTAAACAAAAAGATAAGACGTACCAGAAGACAATGGTCCATGAAGCAGTGTAGAAACATAATAAACAAACCTTGAAAATGATTTTTCTATTAAATATCTGTGACACATATGTTCATGCTTATTAATAACCTCAGCCGTGCTAGAAACTCGTACTTTATAAGTTTATGAAAACTTAGCAGATTCTGTAAAAGTGTTAAAATTCAGTAATGTCTCCATTAAATTTTCATCATTCTTGGGTACGAAAAATTGTATATATTAATTTAATATGGTTAAATCATCTGCAATAGTAGGGATAGATGAATCAACAATAGATACCAAAGTATCATATAAAATTAAATCAGTTGAGAAGACTGAGTCTAATGTGTTGTATAAAGCAACACTGTAAATATGGTGATGGAGTAAATGTGAAATTTGTTTCAAAGAAATACTATCACATGAACTACATAATATAATTCACGAGATTGTAGACATGCATCTCTTCTTGGCGAAATAATATCCAATAACCAAATTTGTCTTATGAATGTTGAATTTATTTTCATAATTCTTTTGGTTATGGACATAGCAAACATATATAAAAACTTGAAGATGCACCATATGTTTTTTTTTTTTTATTATTATTATTATTATTATTATTATCAGTTTAAAAGATGTATTTGTCTAATGAAGTGTTGTGGATGGTGGTAAATATGAGATAACCTTCAATACGAACACAATATTCCCTAACCTTTGTCAAAAGATTAGTTTGAAACTGTAACACATTCACAACATTGAGGATATGTTGATGCTTTTACTCGACACATTGGTTTTGTGGTGAAATACCAACAAGAGATATTTCATAAAAATCGCTTGTGTTGCAACGAAATCTGCTAGACATATAAACTCAGAACCGGTATCATTGTAGTTTGTCTTAACTTACTCGAGCATTGCTTTTAGACAAGGGGAATATTCTTTTAAAAGTCGTAGATGTGTCTTGTTTTGATGGTAAAATATATTTCCAAACTCCTCTTGAAATAGTCTCTGAGTTTAATAAAAAATATCTTGAAATAGGAAACAATAAAGACCGTAGAGGTCACTGAGTTTAATAAAAAATATCTTGAAATTTATCTTATTGATTTTTAAGGAAAAGTATCACTAAGTTTTTGTGTGGAAGAGGATCTCACCGTTTTAATCAAAATCAATACCACTAAAATAGAAAACTGCAAAATATTTAAAGTTCTAGAAAAGGGTGTTCTAAATGGCTATGCCAAACATTAATTGCAATGAATTACCAGTCTATATAGCTGTGAGCATATCTATTCCTCTAAATAAATAAAATGACTCTCTTGCTCACAAAACACAATATAAAGTCTATTAGTAATATGAAGAACACATCCAATTTTTCCGATTCAACTTAAAAATAGTTAGGTCAAATTTTTACATTACATTCAATCAGTTTAGCAAAACCAACTGCACCAACTATAAGCTATCACCTTGCCATACATCTAAAAATACTAATGTATCTATACATATTATGTCATTAACATGATATAACATATATATCAACTAACACATGTTATATAATTCACACCTCAACCATATTTTCTTGCCAAAATAGTAGAGAATATATCATAATCCGACAATCCATTATTAAAAACACACCAATTTCAAAAGAAAATAAATCTATCCAATTCAGCTCGTATTTTTAATTATTTTAGACAAATTAAATCATTAATTAAATCATATTCAATTTAATTCATATTTTAATTAGTTTAGCTTAGTTAAATAGGTTATAGTCAATTTTATATTTAGATTGTATTGGTTTAATACTGATTTGCTCGCATTCAACATTTGATCCACTTTTCCGGCAACAAAAATTAAGGTTATTTTATTGATTACATGACATGTATCACTAACATATGTCTGTCATATTAACCATATAATTTATTTTAGTCTGTAATATATTAGTAATATCCACATCTGTGGTCATATGATCACCTATAGTTAGTATAATGTTTGAATAACTTGATGGATAATACCACTTGATTATAGTATCTTGGCATTTGTCACTTACAAATGTAATCATGCTGTCAAATACGAATCTAGTTAAACACTGAGTAGTTAAACATATATATAACAACTCATGCTTATGTCATCTTCTTTAAATTGACAGCAATACACTCATATTAATTCACAATTTTAAAGATCTAGACCAAATAATAAAATGCAACATCTGTCTTATCCTTTCTAGAGAAGAACATGCTACTTACAATAAAAGGTCAAATTAAACCATCTTAAACTAAACTAAACTGAATAATAAAACTGAATAAAAGATCAAATCGCTATAACTACTTTTAAAAGTATTGAAAATCGTTAGTAACCAAGTCCTAAGTCCCCTTAACTGCCATCCTGATTCAGGTCCGGAACGAAACGACACTTTGATACCAAAATATAATACCCTTATTTTTCGATTAATCTCAAGTAACTCAATTTCGGGAATCTCAACTTCATTAATTCTAAAAATGCGTCTTGAACACCAGAAATTTAATTAATAAAATAAAATCTGAATAATCTCGATAAAAGAGCAAAACAGAAGGTTTGAAAAGAAAGAAGAGAAAACAATCCCAAAACAATGATTTGATAAGAATCATTTATGCTTGTCAGTCTCACCAGAAAAAGAAAAAAGAGAGGTGAGTAAAAATGGAGTCATTCAGTGAGGTATTGAATGCTAGACATGCAAACTACATACTCATATATAAAACTCTGAATATAAGAGTTTAGCTTTAAAATGAAACACACATTGCCTGATGCATCACACAAAACAAGAAATGCATCGATGGTACATAGCTAATCTCTGCACCCTGTATACTTTTTATGTGGATATATATATATATATATAGCCATGCGTCGATAGTACATAAGAACCTCTTTATACCCTATAATCTCATCCTACGTGTATTGCTAGTACAAATATCTTTGTACCTTGTAGTCTCACACAACCTGCACCAATAATACATAAGCACTTCTTTCTATCCCTCAATCTCCACACAACATGAGCCAATAATACAAAAGCACCTCTATGTATTATATATAGTGAATTTTTTTAGAGGGATTATTAATATATATAACAATTTCTTAAATAACTAAAATCAATCGATAGTTGAATCCTCTAAATCCTTATCTCTGGTTTAAAGAAAGATTAAAATGATATAAGACACAAGACTCCAATCAGACTCGATTAATAAAGATAGAAGATAGAACATGTTTCCAAACTAAACTATTTATGATATCAATTCTCCACTAGTACATGATGTTATAGAAAGCCTCGACTTTGCCAGTAGTTGGAATGATCAGCGAAATATTTGGTCAACTGAAACACGAGAACTAAACTTAGACTTAGAATCTCTAGAATAAAATTTCAAAATGGAAAATTTCCCAAAATAGAAAATTTTATAAAATAGAAATTTTCTCTGAATGGAAGCTTTTAATAAATTGAAAAATTCCCTAATAGAAACTTCACCTAAACTAGAAATACGAAGGCTAGAAACTTATCATAAAATCTGCTAAAACTTAGCATGAAACTCGCTCAAAAATTTTGTCGAAAAACACACTTGTAGCTAATCGTCGGAAAATTCAAAGACTCGTCAACAACAAAGTTCTTCTTTGTTTTGATGGATAAAATAAAAGGGGGGGGGGGGGTAAATCTTCTGTTTTAACGTTGGATAATTATGATATTACAAACTATTTAAAATATTATAAAAGATTCTACATCCAACAATTCTATATGTCTTATGAGGATTCAAATTTGAATGCACCACCTGAGCCGCCCTATGAGGATTCACACTTGAAAATACTCCTTGTGCCATGCTGCACATCTCTTTTAATTTTTCTTCTCTATTAAGTTATATAATTCCTTCTTCTATGGGACTCGAAACCCAAGATTCTTATATAAAGGAAATAAGAGAGATATTTTCTACATTTCAGATGTGGAAAAAGTAAACTTTTCTTTTGAACTTGACTTTTTAATTACTAAAACAAATGAGCCCACTGCATTTACGGAACTAGCTATGGGCATAAAAACCATAACCGATTAACCAAACCGGAACCGAATTGAAATGGATCAGTTCAGTTCGTTTTTGGTTATGGCCATAATACCTGATGGCTCTTTCTTCTAATACCCATGGATATCGGTTCGGTTTCGCTTCCTACCTAAGACCCGACAGGGTATCCGATTAAGCCGAAATGGATATCTTAAAACCTACAATATTAGAAAAAGTGTCATCACCTCTACTCGAATCCAGGTTGGATGGTAGAGAAACAACTACGTTACCACTAAACCACTTCAAATGTTTTTTATTCTTTTATATTGTAAATATATATAGCGTTTCAATATTAAAATTCTTATAAAATTTACAATTTAGGGAGTCAAACTTGGCTGGATTGAATATAGGCGAGTATGTAATCACTAGACCATTTCAATTTACATGTAAAATATGTTATTTTGTAAAAGTATATGATTCACATAATAAACGGGTACCCGGAGCTGACTTGAAACCGGTGGTACCCGATCTGAAATCTGAACCGAAATCTACTAGGTACCTATTGATTTCAAAATTCATTTACCCTATAGACTCAGGCCCAATCGGGTCCTATCCAAACCCGATTTTAATACCTGAATGTTGAAACCTACACGAAAAGTTACACTTGCTCCCTAAATAAATGACCCCCTGAACAATATATAATAGATCAAATTTTCTTCCCATATTCGAGACATTTGCTATGTGAAAATCATAAGAAAATGTTGTATCATGGTAAATATACTGTGTCGTAACTGTCTTCATTTTTTCTCATCATTTTTTCCATCAAACGACTATTCTATTACTCAAACTTAAGGTGGTCTGGAAGACCATACCAGAACAAAACAAATAATCTAATACAGATCCATTTGAAAGGATCGTGCTATCTTAGCTAATGAATCAGACGATACATTTTCAGTATGAGGAATAAAAACTATCGAGAAGTCTGAGAATCCATCCTTCAGTTTGCCAGCTCCGTAAGTTCCATAGAAAATTTAGGCTATGCGCCTGAATCTTGAATCATCGAGACTAGGTCCCTACAATTGGTGCCTAAAGCATGACACGTCGATAGCTGTAGCATACACTCCATTGCACATGGTAGGGCCTCAAGTTCCCTATGAAGTGGGGAGATTCTTCTACGCTGTTTTCATTCTCCCAACTACTGAGCTTTTCCTCTACAGTCTATCCATATCCATCCATAACCATTGAGTAGTGCGTCATGTGTCCATGAACCATCTATCATACATCTCTGATAGATTGGTACATGTTTAGATGTTGCACTGCTGCTGGCGTTTCTTTCCGTCTACAATTTGCTTTAAACTAAAAATGACATTTTGACTCAGCATGTGAGACAATTTCCAATTTTTTTCTCATCACTTTCATACTACGTTTTTGGAGGCATTAAAGTATGTGGATTTCAAAAGTGGAAAATGCGTTGTGAACTCGAATGTCTATGAGGTAAATGATGCTTTACAACTTAAATGAAAAGAGGAAACAAAATGAATCTTTCAGTGACTTTGAGCAATAACAACCTTTTAAAAATGTAAATGGCCTACAAAACCTATTCAAAGACTAATCACTCCACTCATGTAAAGATAATATAACAAAATTGAATTGATTTAAATCACATCCATCCATATTGGCAAGGAAAATTTTATTTTGTTTCCTTAGTTTATTATTGTTCGGTACGAGCGTCTTTTTATATGTAAATAAATAATCTTGATTAACATATCGTGAAATTATTTAATACTCTTATATGTTGAAAAATAATAACACTTCTACAAATGCTATATATTCACTTTTGTGTTGTAATATATAATAGATTCTGATACAAGCTTTCAAAATGAGTTAAAATTCTGTTTTTAATAAAATATTACTTTTAATGAAAAAATATATTTGAGTTTAATTTTCATTTTTAGATTGATTTGTTTTATGTTATATGTCAATAAATTAAATTTGATAGCAATTTTTTCATAGATGTATATAAGTTTACTAAGTTTTAACTCATTTTACGATAACTATATATTTTATGTGTTGTATTTATGGAAAATCAAAATAAGATACTTTTTTGGTATAGATAAGATAATTATATAACTTGCAGTCTTTCTCATTTATAAAATGTGAAAATTATATATATAAAAACTTAATTTTAATTTTTCAAATATTAAATCATTCTACAAATTTCATGAGGTGAATGTTAATCTTTGGTTTAATATTATTATATATGTAGAGAATACATTTAATATTAATATATTTTATTTTTAACTTTAAGTTAAAATTGATAAAATATTATTATATAATTATATTTAATATTTTATCATTAATTTATACATTTATAAGATATAGATTAATTTTATAAGATTTTGTACGATAAAAGGAAAAATACATTTATAATTAAACTAAAAAGATATGAAAATATATTATCAATTTATTAAAAATGGAATTAATTATAAAAATTAAATATTCAATGTTACGATTTATGAATCTATAAAATACTAAAATTTTTAATTGCACAAATCATAAATAACACGTTAGGTAAATGTTAGTTTTATGTAGTATTTCTGTTTTGATGAGATAAATAACTAAAGTCTCTGCATTTGATTTAGGACTACTGAATATTGTGGACGGGATGAAGTATTGCCCATAGGAAGCGAGAGAAGCAATCGACATACGTGAACAAGAAGAGAAGAACAGAAAATAATTGAAAGCGAAAAAGATGCAGTTAAGTTTAGCGGCGCTAATGGCGTAAGAAGCACAATGGCTTGGAAATAAGTGAAAAAGATAGAGCCTTTGATGACATTTACTGGACGATAGAATGTATGAAAAAGCTACTATAATTTAGTGTTATTTTTATAACAAATTATTCTCGAAGATAGTTTCCGAACTAGAAGAATGTCCTGCTTTTACAACCTATTTAAACGACATAAAAATACTAAAGAAAAGATTTGGAAGTTTTAAGATAAAGCATGTTCCACAACTCAAAATACTACGGTGGATAGTCTTGCATATGATGCTCACATTTAAAGGTCTCTTTTTAACTATATGGATTTAAAGTCTCTATTTTGGTTAAGAGAGTCTTCCTTGAATCTATTTAAATGGATGTCAGAAAAAGAGAGCTTCAAAGTGCTTGCTTTAATATCATATAAATTTGTATGATCTTTATTTATTATAAAATAGGTAAGGAGAAAAGCGTAACACCCGTCTCCTACTCTTTTGAGAACGGTGTGTTACTTCAGTTAAAGTATCAAACTAAATCGATTTATAAAAGTTGAAGAAGAGGCGGTGGTATTGGAACCCAATATAATCAAGCTCCAAACCTTTGCTTGAAAAATAAAAGCACCTCAGAAGATACCATCTTATATTGCAATTGATAACATGATATGTGGCGGTAACAAGGAATTTGGCCCGGCATAATGTGAGATGCGATAACTATTGTCCAAGATGTGGAGAACCAGAAGAATCTCTTGCTCATGCCATATTCGAATGTCCACCAGCATTACAAGATTGGTCTCTTTCAGCAACACCATCACGTCCTAACATCTTTCAGGTAACGAGTATTTATGCCAACATGAATTATATTTTTTGGAGGAAGAATAGTATTATCGAGCCAGAATTAATAGGATCCTTATCCCTAGATAATTTGGTATATTTAGAAGACATGAAATGACAAAATCTTTAGGGGAATAGATAGAGACCCATTGGAGCTAGTTCGATATGTAGAGAGTGAGTGTCAAGCATGGTTCAATGCAAACAAGATGGTAACACAAATTCCAAAAGAGAATAGTAGTGAGGAGCCCCAAGTCTTAAGCTTGGGTAATATCTGTATAGTGGATGGATCATGGACTTCCACAGCTCCATTCAGTGGTTGTGGATGAGTTTGGATGTACAACTTGGGGAAAGTACAATTTATGGGGTCACAAAATTATCGATGGCGAGAGACAGCCTTGCTTTCAAAAGTGAAAGAACTACGGCGGGCGTTAGAGAGTGATGTAGCTTTTATTAACCCTATAAGCTACTTTTTACTCTCTCAAATAAGAGGTTCAGTTGTAGTACTTAGGGATCGAATCCACATGGAGCATGATCACACAATAGACTATAGATGTTTAGATTAAAATAGGCAAACAATTTATTAAAGAAGTAATAGTAGACAAGTAAGTAGGTGATTGGTTTAAAAATAAGATGAATTAGCTAGGTCTAGGAATTTATCAATCAATAGATTCAAAACACAAATCAAGGATGCTAAGGGTTTTATATATCAAACTCTAGAACTCGAATTCAATAAGCAAGTAATTCAACTCTCGCATGCAATTACTAATCAGATGCCTAAGTTCTATGTTCCAGCTCTTGCATGCAAACAAGGATCGAGCGTCGATCGATACCAATGCTTGGGTATCGATCGATACTACCTCAGACAAGCGTTAACATACATATCGCTAATGTTCAACTAGATCCTAGACCAATTCTCGTATGCGCCTAGATATATAATCCACACAGGGCTCGGGTTCCGTTAATTAATTGCACTCTCGTGCCTCTCAATTATCTTATGATTTTAGGTTCAAGCAATCAGTCACACTCTCGTGTTATTCCACTACTATAGATCCTAGTATTAAAATCCAACCTGATGTAGAGATCTATAGATAACCTAGAAATCCTATGACTATCAGTTTGACATTAAGAACATGAAATCCCTAAACCTAATAAGATGATTACTCAGACATGGAAGCAATAATACAAATCATAGTCTTAATAAATAATAAATATAGAAATCAATATAAAACTAAAAGAGTTCCAATCAATTTTAAAGGAGAATTGATCTTCTCTCCAAAAATTAAGACAAAGAATAAAATAAAGCTTAGCCGTCAACAATGGCTTAGAAAGCTATATAAATTAGGTCTAAACTCGTCTAGAGGTATTTTGGTAACTTTCCATGACATCTGAGCTTAAGTCGGTCATAAAATAAGTCGGGCCAGTCTTCTGGGATCACCGTCGATCGATGGTAAGGCTGTGCCGTCAATCGACACTCATTCATCCCCTCGACAGCTTCCTCTCGCGAGGCAGACATACCACTCTCCAGTAAAACATGCTAACTTTGGCTATATGATCCTGATTGACCTCAAACAGGTGGCATTGAAAATCTAACTCAAATCTATATCATATGCAAAAAATAACAGCTCAATATCACCGTGGAAAGATCTTCATCCATAGCTAAACATCTGACGCGTCTTCGCAGTTCTGCATCTCTAAAAGCTCCATAATCACCAAAGTTCTCCAGAACGTACCTGAACCTGAAAATACTCTAAAAAATAGTACAAACACATATAATAGACTCTAAATAGGGCTGATATCATGGCACAATAGTGGTAAATATCAGTCCCTATCAACTCCCCAGACTTAACCTTTTGTTTGTACTCAAGCAAACAAAGCATGTGAAAGAGGTTTTAAAAAGCGGAGACTCACATAATGTCTAAGTATAACTGTCACCCTACTTTGTTGCAACCACATCCTATCAAGTCAATCACAGAGAAATTTATATACCCTATCCTAGTATAGCAACCAAATCCATTCTACCAACAACTTAGTGAATACTAGTCTTACTCACCTCTCTACTGATTTAATTTCTTTGCATCAAGTAAAAGTGCAGACTTTACCTTGGGAGTATCGATCAAAGGATATATGGACTCTTACCTCTGCAAGTATCTGAACACACATATAGTCTTCTCTGATCCTTTCCTCTCTCTCTCTCTTCTCACTTCTTCTCAATCAATGTCTCCCTTCTTTTAAGGGTATCATTTATTTTTTAATTGACTGAGATATTTGGATAGGTTTCCATGAATCAAGCTTTTATGGTTTTTGCCACCAGATCCTGTTCACTTATTTTTGACCTTTATCTCTTTCTAGGATCATATGAATCAAACTTTAATGGTTGTAGCACCAAATCCTGTTTGACTCCTTTTTTAATCTGAAGGGGCGAGAGAGGAGAATCAGAATGACAAAGACTTTTACCTTCCAGACTTGCAGAAGGAATCCGATCTAGTGTATACCAAATCCCAAAGCAAGCAAATAATGTCAGGATTAGTGTTGGAAATCAGCTTTGGTTCCTTCAAACTTTCTAAGCAAGTGTGATATAGTGGCAGAATGATCCACTTCGGTATCTTTAGTAATCTCTGCAGACAACCTTATAAGATTGGTGCTAAAGTGAGGTTAGTCAATAATAAATTTTTGATCATAATCCTCTTCTTGACTTGATAAAACACTTTGAAAAACTTATACATATATAGTAAATAAGAATCAAAACAAATAAATAGCGTTAGCGAACCTCTCCCAGACTTAAATTACATTGTCCCAGTGTAATCCGTCCCGGATTGGTTAGGAAAAATTATATCATAAGTAAATAGCTTAAATAGAAAACTCGATACCTCTCTCTGTAAGAGGGCATCAATCGATGGTAGGCATGTGTGGTCGATCGATGGTCGCGATCCAACGTCGACTGATGGTGCCTCTATGGTGTCAATCGATGGAGACTCCAATATTTTTAAAAACAAAGTAAAACTCAAAAATAAGTAGTAGTATAAGTAAAAACTAAATAAAAACTTACTAAACAGTGGTTTGCCTCCCACTCAGCGCTTGGCTATACTCTTAGGCTCGATGTTTTGGAACTCTGATTCAGTTCGGGTGAGAAGAAGAATTTGCTTCAGAACAGCTCTCAGTGTCCCTCTTCCTCATTTTGTTGATGCTGTTGATAAAAGCTCTTGCAAAAGCTACCCCTTTGTCTTTCATTTCTGGATCACATAGCACCCTGACCTTGTTAAAAGTTTGCATACTTCCTTTGCAGCACATCATATTCTCAAGACTTCCCTCATAACATCGCGAAGGAACCGGTTACAAGAAATCTGTATCTACCTTCTTTTTATTTTTCTTCTTCCTGGCCCTTCCCCCAGACTTAGGCTTTTCAATCACATGTTGCTCTAAAATCTGGAGAGTGTCGATCAACACTATTAGGCGAGTGTTGATCGACGGTGATGCTGGTTCTGTGGTTTCGCGGTTTGAATCAGAAGCAGGTGCTGGATCTTCATATGGCTCTATCCATGAAATAAACCCCGCAATTTTGGTCATTCCCACATGATCATAGAAGTTTTCATCAACATTAGTAAGGCACATCCTATTCTTCTTGAGATCACAAACTGTCCCTACTGTAGCCATAAAGGCTCTTCCAAAGATAAGATAAGAATCGCAACCTGATTTGCTTCCCAAAACATGAAAGTCCACAGGAACAATGCATTCACCTATCTCTACTTTAACATTCTTGATCGTTCCTGCTGAGTTTACCTTGGAGTTATCCATGAAGGTGAAGCTATCTTGAGAAGGTTCCACCTTTAATCCTAACAGTTCGACAATGTCCTTGGCCATGATGCTGACTGCAGATCCAATATCACAGTGGGCGTACGGGAAATTGGTGTCATGTATACATCAGGGAGTTAAAAAACTTCCCATGATCTTGTTTCTTCTTCGATGTCTTCTTGGATTTACGGCTGACCATATTAAACATCAACTCAATGTCCTTATCCGTCTCCTTCCTCTCTCTGAATAAATTACCAAGTATGTACTGGTGATATGCATCCTTGAAAGACATATCCTTAGTGACCCTCTTCACTCTCTTTTGATATCCATCAAATTCAGCCTTGTTAGCTTCTCTCTTGAGGTGTTTGGGAACATAGGGTTCTCTAGATGTCACTATGTTCTTTGGACTTATTTCTTTCGCTGCGTGCTTGTCCATGGCAGATTCATGTTCATCCAGCTGGTGTCAATCGATATATGGTGTGTACCGTCGATCGATACTGTCAACGAAAGAGGTTTCAGCTGGAATCAATTGCCCTTGTTTTGGTGAATCGACATTCTGCTGATTGGTGGTCACTGTTGGCCTTTCTGATGAGCGGTGTGCATTATGGCTTGACATGGGCGTGTGTCGATAGATGCTCATCTGTTGTCGTCGATCGTTTGTTGCCCGTTGATGTCAATCAATGTTGTCATGTTGGTGTCGATCGACAGAGTCCGTTTTAACACAATACGGGTTGGGAAGAAGCGGGTGTCGTGTGGCGAAGTCTGAGTGGCTCTGAATTTTCACCGTTCCGACGTACTCTTCTATGGGCGTCGATCGATGTTAATCTGATGGTTTCGATCGACACCAGTGTGAGCTGCCAAAGGTCATAGAACTTTCGACTAGAAAATCACCTTCTTCCAGCTTCTCATGCTCGATTACTTCCCCAAAGTCATTATCTAAGATGACATAAACCTGGTGCCTCTTGCTCTCCCCCAGCTTTCCCTTTAACTAGAGCTTCTTGACTCTTCACAGCTTATGTTGTCTGAGAATCATGGGTGTTTAGCATCCTGACATGGGTGTTCATGGCTTCTAATTTTCCATTCAGCTCTTTGTGGATAGAATCCAACCTCAGATTTAAGTATGCACTCATCCTCTGCTGAATTTCTATGGCTCATTCCATCATAGATTCCATCCTCTGAATATGGTCATGAAAACATATTTCATTTATATGATTCTCGTCCTCTTCTGCACCCTGTTCCACTAACGAGACTTCATGTACAAAATCAGTTTTGTCCTCGACCTCAATGATCTTGTCATTATTCGTAACACCTGATTGTATTATGTGAGTATCCAAATTCCTAATACTGTTGCTAGACACAAAGTTCTGAAACAGTCTCTTAGCTTCCTCTGGAGTCATAGTCCCAAAGTTCCCTTCGCTTTCCTGATCCAATATTATATGATACTGCGCATCAATACCTTTGGAGAAGAATCCCAGCAGTTGAACATCCGTGAAACCATGATGTGGACAGTCTTTTTGGTACCCCCTAAATCTGTCCCAAGAGCTTTTAAGCACTTCAGTGGGTCCCTGAGAGAATGTCAAAATCTTATCCCTTAGCTCTTCGGTCTTTGCATCATCAAAATTTTTATCCAGAAACGCAGTCTTGACATCGTCCCAGGTAGTGAGAGATTCTGGTGGTAGAAGTTTCAGCCGAACATGTGCATTCCTAGAGAGATAATACTTGAATAACTTGCATAGAAGATAGTCTTTAGTTTCTTCATGCTCCAGAATGATAGAAACAAATCCTCTAGTGTTTCAATGTGGTCCATGGGATCTTCATGAGGAAGTCCATGAAATGGGTGCTCGCTCACATGAGTAAAGTATGCAAGTCTTATCTTGACCCCATGAATTTCTCGAGGTTGAATTGCAGACCTGTTAATATAGAACCGAGTAGGCCAAATCAACTCTGCTATCGATTGGTGCTCAGGGATTACAGCCCCATGTGCATCTAATTTCTGACCTGCTTCATTACACAGATAACCCTCAGGGTCATGCATGTCTCCATTCTCATCCCTAGTCAGAATAAGTGCCACAACCATCTCTACTCGCCGGTTACTGTCGATCGATGGTAGATTAGAAGTGTCGATCGAGGTTCGTCCAAGAGTAGTGTCGATCGGCGTCGAAGTGTTGTTGTCAATCGATGTAAACGTTTCTTTGCGGATGGTGCGTTCAATAGCTGCTGGATCTGAGAAAGGTAAGTCTTTTTCCTTGTTGCTCCTGGTACTGCTCTGCATGTATATGAAAGAGGAAAATTTTATGTAAGTAACTGAAACAGAAAATAAAAACCTAGACTAAACCTATTAATCAAGTCTAATGGCGATACTCACTCCCCGGCAACGGCCAAATTTGATGTAAATTTTATTATGCACTCTCAGATTAACTCTGTAAGCTACTTTTTACTCTCTCAAATAAGAGGTTCAGTTGTAGTACTTAGGGATCGAATCCACAAGGAGCGTGGGCACACAATAGACTATAGATGTTTAGATTAAGCTAGGCAAACTGTTTATTAAAGAAGTAATAGTAGACAAGTAAGCATGTGATTGGTTTAATAACAATAAGATGAAATAGCTAGGTGTAGGGATTTATTAATCAATAAATTCAAGGCACAAATAAAGGATGCTAAGGGTTTTATAGATCAAACTCTAGAACTCAAATTCAATACAAGTAATCTAGCTCTCGCATGCAATTACTAATCAGATGCCTAAGTTCTATGTTCCAGCTCTCGCATGCAAACAAGGATCGAGCGTCGATCGATACCAATGCTTGGGTATTGATCGATACTACCTCAGACAAGCATTAACACACATATTGGTAATTTTCAAATAGATCCTAGACCAACTCTCGTATTCACCTAGATATCTAATCCACACAGGGCTCGAGTTCCATTAATTAATTGCACTCTTGTGCCTCTCAATTGTCCTATGATTTTAGGTTCAAGCAATTAGTCACACTCTCATGATATTCCACTGCTCTAGATCCTAATATTACAAGCCACTCTGGTGTAGAGATCTATAGATAACCTAGCAATCCTATGGCTATCTGTTTGACATTAAGAACATGAAACCCCTAAACCTAACAAGATGATTACTCAGACATGGAAGCAATAATACAAATCATAGTCTGAATAAATAATAGATATAGAAATCAATATACAACCAAAGGATTTCCAATCAATCTTTGAAGGAGAATTGATCTTCTCTCCAAAACTAAGACAAAGAATAAAATAAAGCTTAACCGTCAACAATTGCTTAGAAAGTTATATAAATTAGGTCTAAACTCGTCCAGAGGTATTCTGATAACTTGCCATGATATCTGAGCTTAAGTCAGCCATAAAACAAGTCGGGCCAGTCTTCTGGGATCACCATCGATCAAAGGTAAGGCTGTGCCGTCGATGGACACTCATTCATCCCCTCGACAACTTCCTCTCGCGAGGCAGACAACCCACTGTCCAGTAAAACATGCATAACTTTGGCTGTATGATCCTGATTGGCCTCAAACCGGTGGCATTGAAAATATAAATCAAATCTATATCATCTGAAAAAATATCAGCTCAATATCACCATGGGAAGATCTCCATCCATAGCTAAACATCTGACGCGTCTGCGCAGTTCTACATCTCTAAAAGCTCAAGAATCAACAAAGTTCTCCAGAACGTAACTGAACCTGAAAATACTCTAAAACATAGTACAAAAAATATAATAGACTCTAAATAGGACTGATATCATGGCACAATAGTGGTAAATATCAGGCCCTATCAGAGAGTATGCTTCAACATTCGACATGTCAGAGCTTTGGGACGGACTGCAAGGATTTGATCGCAATGATTAAAGAGCCTCATGCTTGGCTAAGATTAGCAACAAAATTGGAGAGGATAAATACTCTGATGATATACTTCCTAGACTTCAAGATTCCACAGATCCCACGAGCGAAAAATGGAATTCTGGACTCTTTAGCTAAGACTGCAAGGTCTTTTCATAGAGATCTTTGCTTTATTGGTTGTTTTGTTACAATCTGGTTACCTAAACCACCTCAAGTTTGAGTAATAGAATATTCATTTTTTGTCAAAAAAAATATAAACTCTGGGTTCACCCCTAACACCATATCGGAAAGAATATAAACAAAGAGAAAATACATGATTAATATAATTATGTCTAGGGTTAGGGTAAAGTATTACTTAATGAAAAAGAAACATGGAACATGACACCTAAACCATGGAGTGGGTTCACGGTTGACAACAAAGGTGACGAGCGGTTAATCAAATGGAAGAGAGGCAGCTTGTGAATATGTAATTTTATAAGGTGTTCACTACTAGTTCGTGAATTACTACGAGAGGTAGTTTAAGATGTGCGTCAAGGGATGTCAAGAGGTTGAGTTATGAAGTTGCTTACAATGAGTTTATCTATTGTGATTGCGTGTATAAGCTAGGCTTGGAAAAGGAAAGAGAATATCTTATTGAAAAAAAGATGCTTTCCATTAAGCTAAATGTTTTTGCTTGGAGAGGAAGTGTTACTTGCAAAGGAATATGAAGTTTTATACATGGAAATGGAAGTTCATTAAAGTACAATTAATGAAAATGGAGAGCAAGTTTATAGTTTATTATATAAGGTGATACGTGCCTTATAAGAAGACAAGCACCCAAAGAATAAAGTGAGAGGGATTTCATTGTGAGTTTTCATTGTGTAAGCTAGGCTTACAATGAGTTTATCTATTGTGATTGCGTGTGTAAGCTAGGCTTGGAAAAGGAAAGAGAAAATCTTATTGAAAACAAAAGATGTTTTCCATTAAGCTAAATGGTTTTGCTTGGAGAGGAAGTGTTACTTGCAAAGGAATATGAAGTTTCCATACATGGAAATGGAAGTTCATTAAAGTACAATTAATGAAAATGGAGAGCAAGTTTGTAGTTTATTATATAAGGAGACACGTGCCTTATAAGAAGACAAGCACCCAAAGAATAAAGTGAGAGAGGGATTTCATTGTGAGTTTTCATTGTGTGATTGGTGAGTGTTGAAGTTGGTGTTGATGTAGTGTCTGACAGAAGTAATTTGTTATCTTGGTGTTGTGACGTTCCGTGTGGCGGAGTGTTATGTTGTGTTGTGGTGAGCAAGGTGTGCACTGGTGTTGACGTGCTCGTTGGTATCCTTGGTGTGCGTTAGGTGTTGATACTCGGTGACGTACTTGGTAACGTACCTTAAGAGACTTGGATTTTGAAGTCTGGACTCAGGGGGAGTTTAGCTCAGGGTTAAGTTATCATGATAAATTCTAAACTCTATGGGGAATTTAGCTCAAGGTTAGTTTACATTGAAGAGTTAATGCTATAAAAGAGAGTAGTGACTCAAGAGGATTGTGCTTATATTACACGTTTGCAATTTGGTTGTAATTTGTTTTCATTCTAGTGGATTCAAATTCTTGACGAGGTCCAAGGGAGTAGGAAACAAACCCCGTTAAAAACTCTCTATGTCATTTATTTTTTGCTCTATATTTATTGACTCATCCGCACTTACAATTGATATCAGAGCGGGTTCTCGATAGAGATTCAGTCTAGTATTGAGTAGATCAAGGGTGGGTGCAGAAACTGTGTCAGGAAGTACAACATAGTTTGAAAACAGGTCTTGATGGAGGCAAATCAATAAGGGACGTCTATGACAAAGACACCATGGCTCGATTCATCTAACTATGGATATTGGAAGATTCGTATGCAAGCTTTTATCAGTGGTCTTGATGAGGATTGTTGGAGGTCAATCGAGGCTGGTTTGAGTCCTCATGTGATGCTTGATGATGAGAAGGTTGAAGTTCTTAACCGGAGAGATAAGTGGACTGCTGCAGAGAAGAAGGCTTCAAGCTGCAATTCTAAGGCGAAGACGATAATTTAAAATGCTATTGATGCGAGCTATTTCAAGCTGATTTCTCAATGTGTGTTATGTCAGAAGGTGTGGAAGACATTGGAGAACATGTTTGAAGGTACTACAAGTGTCAAGCAAACTAAGCTAGATATGTTAGCATCTAGATTTTAGAATCTAAGGATGGATGACGAAGAAACCATGTCTAAGTTTAGTGCTAATTTGTGAGACATCCCTAATGAGTGTTTTGCGCTTTGGAAGCAGTACAAAGACAAGAAGGTGGTGAAGAAGTTGTAGAGGTTGCTACCGTTGAAGTTTTAGAAAAGATTTATGCTGTTAAAAAAGCTCATAATCTAGATGAGATGGCTTTTGATGAGTTTATTGGGATTCTTCAAGCTTTTGAGTTGATAAAGGCATATGGATATCAAGATAACGATAAGGATAAGAAGAAATAAGACCCTTATGGGATTGCTTTAAAGGGTTTATCTTCTAAACTTCCTATGGTGATGATTACGATGCAGTTTGCCAGATGACTTATGAGGTTCATCATCAAAGATTAAGTGCTTTGAGTGCAAAGAGTTTGGATATATTTGGTTTGAATGTGCAAACTTGCAGAGGAAAAATAGGAGAGGAACAACAAGATTGATTCTGACACTGAGTCAGATAATGGTGAGAATCTGAGGAATTTTGTGGCATTCACTACGTTAGATTCTAGTTATGAGAAGAAGTATGCAGCGAGATCTGCGTTAAGGTATGTGTCAGGGTCTACATGTGGAGGTGATGATGTTACCGTAAGTGATGATTATGTTGAAAGTTTCGATCTTGCTAAGAACTACGAAACTTTGTGTGGTTCAAGTTGGTTAATGAGAACTCAATGTTAGCTAAGGAGAAAGTCACGATAGAGGATCAGATTGGTGAAGCACTCAATTATGCTTCAGAGAAAGAAGAAGAAGCAAGACAAGCTAGATTTCAACTTGAAGAAACTCATAAAGGTTTAAGGATGCTTAATAGTGGTACTGATCAGTTGGATCATCTTCTCAGGACTGGTCAAACTGATCGGTGTGGTCTTGCATTCAAAGGTGAATCTTTTAAGGGTGGATGTGTTTTTGTTTATGCTGGAACTACAAAGAATATAGAGACGTGTGCTACAAATCCAGTGGTGAAGAGTTCGACAAGGACTGCAACAGACGGTAAGGCTACAACTGTTACAAGAACTGATGTGAAGGCTGGAACTGCTACAACGACTGCTAGAAGAGCTGTTACAGCGACTACTACAAGGAAAACTCCAGAAGTGCAGAGGGCACCTCAACGAGCTTTTTTACCTGTTTTTCATCATTGTGTGGGTGGTTGGGAATATTAGGCCAAGGTACTTCAAGTTGTTTAGGGAGAAGGATCAAATGGAGTTGGCGTACTGATATGTCCAAATATTAACCACTTTTAAACCATGTTATGGGCCCTATTTGGAGTCTATTATATGTATATGAGATGTATTTTAGAGTCTTTTAAGGTCCAGATACTTTTGGTGCATTGTAGAGATTACGAGTCTTTCTGGAGCTCAGAGAGAGAGAGAGAGAGAGAGAGAGAGAGAGAAAGAGAGAGAGAGAGAGAGAAAACTCGTAGCTGGTTGAGTTCAACAAAGTACGAGTCGAGACAGAGTACTGCATCGATCGACGACGCACTCTTGTTGTCGATTGACGGTTGACGCGCAGAAGCCCAACTCAAAAAGTAGCTGACTTGAATCCCAAGTCACATAATTTACAAGATTGCCCCTATACGAGTTTTACCTAGTTTATATGATCTTTGTCAGTGTTTTATGCAAAGAGATACCTTTTACA
Source organism: Moricandia arvensis (assembly GCA_905132765.1). NCBI lineage: Eukaryota > Viridiplantae > Streptophyta > Magnoliopsida > Brassicales > Brassicaceae > Moricandia > Moricandia arvensis. The sequence goes on from CAJHQP010005379.1 coordinate 32,022, forward strand.
AGCTTTGGTATTTTTCATAACAAAAATAATACCTTAGGGTTTTTGGGGGAGAAGATCAGAACTTCTTAAAGCTTTGTATTGGAACCCCACTTTCTAATCTTTATCTTATGCATTATTTTATGTTTATGATTATGTTCTGCTTAGCTATGTCTGAGTAGTCACCTTGTTAGATTTAGGGATTATTAAAGGTTTTTATGAATTATCCAAGCAATATAATTTCTAGGGTGATATATTAGATCTATCAATAACATTGTACTTATTGCTTGTGTTCTTGATTAGCTACCTAGAACCTTGATCTTAGGATAATTGACAATTGTGTGAGTAGGATCATTACCTAAACAAATCCCATTGAGCTTAAATTACTAGGGAAAATCGAGAGAATAGTCTAGTGATTCTAAGTGAACCAATCATATCGGATCGTTTAATGTTGACCAAGAAAGCCATCGATCGATGTTGTTTGAATACCATCGATCGATGGTCATTCTGAATTTGCACACGAAAGTTGTAGACTCTGATCTTAGCCATATGATGTCTTTACTAGGATAGATATTACAGAGCACAAGAGATGTTAACTTCGAATGTCGATCAATGATCGTTCAAACAGGGCAGGGGATTCTCACGAGTTTCTTCCTCTTGGTGCCTCACTTCTTCCACGACTTGCAAAAAGTATTCATTTATGATGGCACTGACGTTTGCTTCTGTCCAGCCTAAATTTTCTCCTTAATCAAGGCTTCTTGTCTCCTCACAGCTTCACTGGTCTGAAATACTTGGTTCTCTAGCTTCTTCACATGGGTGATGAGAGATTCAAATTTAGTGTTGATGTTGACATAAACAACATCAATCTATTAATTGAAATCCAATTTCATCTTCTACTGCCCCTCCAGAACTTTGTTAGTCATGGCTTCAATCTTGTTCTCTTGGGTATTTGATGGGGGTGTTCTGATAATAGGAGGCTCAATAGGTCATGTTGTTGTTGTAGGGTCTCTGCTACTTTGATCATTGGTTGTAGCCAGTCCTTTTACCATTTCCATAATATTTTCTGTTGCCCTGGTTCCCATACCTCTGGAATCCATTTCCAACAAAGTTCACATCCTCCTCTTCCCCTTTCTCATTGTCAGATCCTATAACTTCTACACCTTCTGCTAAGGTAACTTGTTTCTTCAGAAAACTCTGAACACTATCCAACTTGGCTTTCACTTCTTCCATCTGATCCTTGGTAAGTGTAAGACTGATTTTCTCCTCTCATGATCATTGTTTTTGGTGCTGTTGCTAGCTGCCAAATTCTCTATCAATCTGATAGCTTCTGCAGGACGCTTAGTGCATAAATTTCCCTCCCTGGTTGTGTCTAAAGCCATCTGGTATGACAAATCAATACCTCTGAAGAAAGTGGTGAGAAATTGCACTTCATTGAATCAATGGTGTGAAAAAATCTCTTTGGTGGAATTTGAATATGATCCAAGAAATTCTAAAAGACTCTGCAGGCTCATGTGTGAATGTAGCAATTCTGCTCCTCAAATCCTTAGCTCTGGCATCATCAAAGAAATTATGCAGGAAGACATTTTTGATGTATGTACATGATGTAAGAGATCCTAGTGATAGCGGCTTAAGCCAATATGAAGCATCTCTAGCAAGCGAATATTTGAAGAGCTTACATAGAAGATAATCCTCATGGAATCCATTAACTTTAATGGCAGGCACAAGATCCTCAAATCACTCAAAATGATCGATAGGGTTCTCATGGGAATGCCCATGGAATGGTGTCTGTGCCACAAGTGTAAAATAGGCCGGCTTCAACTCAAAACCGTTCCTCTAGAAAGATGGAGGACGAATAGCAGATCTGTTGGCGTAGAATTTATTTGGACTATTGTTGTTAGCCAATGTTCTTGGTTGAGCAGCCTAGGCTTCAGCTGCAACAGCTTCTTCTGGTTCATGGATTACAATCCCCTGATCATCAGTTCTCTGACCTGTTGCATTACGCATATGACCTTCAAGGTCATACATGTCCCCTCTCTCATTCCTATTCACGATTAGTATAGTAACCATCTCTGCTTAGGAATCACCATCGATCGATGTCGACAGCTGAGTGTCGATCGATGAAGAAGTGTTGGCGTCGATCAATGCTTGTCACTTCTCCTTGCGGATGCTACGTTCGTTTGCTACTGGTTCTTAGAAAATTAAGTATTTTTCTTTGTTTCTTCTGGTATTGCTGGGCATGCACCTGAAAGACAAAAGATTTTTTTTTTAAATAAACTGAAAAGAAAACCTAGACAAAACTTGTAAAACAAATCTAATGGCGATCCTTGGTCCCCGGCAAGTATACAAAAACACAAGTAGCCTTCTCTGATTTCTTTTCTCTCTCTCTCTTCTCACTTCTTCTCAGTCATTGTTTCCATTCTTTTAAGGCTATCCTTTTTTTTTAATTGATTCAGATATTTGGATAGCCTTCCATGAATCAAGCCCTAATGGTTTTTGCCACCAGATTCTGTTCACTTCTTTTTGAACTTTATCTCTTTCTAGGAGCATATGAATAAAGCTTTAATGGTTGTAGCCACCAAATCATGTTCGACTCCTTTTTTAATCTGAAGGGGAAAGAGAGGGGAATCAGAAGCACACAAACTTTTACCTTCCAGACTTCAGAAGGAATCCGATCCAGTGTATACCAAATCCCAAAGCAAGCAAATAATGTCAGGATTGGTGTTGGAAATCAGCATTGGTTCCTTCAAACTTTCTAAGAAAGTGTGATATAGTGGCATGATGATCCACTTCGGAATCTCTAGTAATCTCTGCAAACAACCTTCTAAAAATGGTGCTAAAGTGTGGTTAGTCAATAATAAATTTTTGATCATAGTCCTCTTCTTGACTTGATAAAACTCATTAAAAAACTTATAGATAGTAAATAAAACTCAAAAACAATAAAATAGCGTTAGCTAACCTCCCCCCAGACTTAAATTACACTGTCCCAGTGTAATCCTCCCCGGATTGGTTAGGAAAAATTAAATCATAAGTAAATAGCTAAGTATAGAATTCGATACCGCTCTCTGTAAGAGAGTGTCGATCGATGGTAGGCGGGTGTGGTCGATCGATGGTCGCGATCCACTGTCAACCGATGGTGCATATATGGTGTCGATCGATGGTAGTATAAGTAGTCTGTAAAAACAAAATAAAACTCGAAATAAATAGTAATATAAAAAACTAAGTAAAAACTTACTAAACAGTGGGCTGCCTCCCACTCAGCGCTTGGTTATAGTCTTAAGCTCGACATTTTGAACTCTCTGACTAGACTGGAGGTTGATCAACACTTGGAAAACAAGTGTCTACATCTTCTTTGCGCTTCTGAATACATGTACCAATGAAGCTTCTCATTGCTTCATCTCCTCTGGCTTTCTCATTCTTTATTATCTCCTTAGTAACCTCCACTAAATGCATTCTCCTTTGTAGATTCTCAATACTGCGCTGGAGCATTGTAAGTCTGGCAGCTGTAGTTTCTGATATATTCTCTAATTTCTGAGAAATATCTTCCTTTATTAGGCTCTAAGAAAAAGCAATCTCATTGAACATGTCTTCCAATTGATTTTCTGCTGTGGTTTTCTGTCTGTCGGACTTAGTATTGATCGATGGCCTTATGCTACCATTGATCGATGTCGCTCTGTCTGGTCCACTCGCATACTGTCTTTGAACAATGTCCAAATCTTGCTGCATCTTATCCATGCATTTAGTCAGACTGGTGAGGCACTTGTCGATAGGATAGTAGACATCATCAAGCCTCCTATAGAAATCTTCTAATGACATCTCTTGACCGTTGTAGATCTCATTCACAAGATTGTCAATCTCTGCTCTGCTATATGTTTCTTGCTACTTCCTGGACATATCGATCTCTGCTGCATGTTCAGGTAAACATATGTAGCTGTACTCAAACATAGTAGCTCTCTCTAGAACTGCCCTGTTATCTGCTTCTTACACATTCACAATTCGTTAGTCTGTAGCTCGTGCATTACCATTCTCATATCTGTAGATGCCATACTCATTATTCTTTTCCCAAAAGAAAATTCTTATGCCATCAGCATCAAAAGCTCTCGTTCAATACCCTACCCGACTGTCTATCAGTAGGGGATTTATCCAACTGACCAGTCCTGGAGTTTCTGAAGTAAAGGGGTTAGATGTACATAATTTGTGGACTTCTGGAATGGTGGTATAGATCGATGCATGCTTCTTGTTGTCGATTGATGTTTGGTGTTGGATAGGCTCGTGCTTCTGATCCTTGATGTCGATCGATGCCGGTACCTGAGCGTCGATCGATGGCTGTTGCTGTCGTCAAAATAAACTTCCTGATCTGTTAGCCATAACAAGGGAATCTGTTACATCTTCCTTAGGTTGATTGAGAATTCTCCAGTAAAGGTCTCGCGCACTTCCCTCTGTATCTCTGAAAATTCCAAACTCGTCTGGTTTGAGATAACCATCTTCTCTATCTTTTGCTCCAAGTAATTTTTCTGATCTTCGTTTGATGTATTTTGATGGCCAAGATATGTTGAGGATTGGTGTTGGATTGCCTACTCGTGCGTTCATTACCCAGCCATCTTCTTCTTCTAGTGCCAGGCTGCGAGGTTCAATCAACTCTTCCTCTCTGTAATCTGCATTGTAGTCTCTGTAACCTCTACCATATCCGTGGTAAACCGGATTGGTGTCAATCGATGGGGTACATGGACCGACGATCGATAATCAAACTGGTGACCAAAAAGATTTCCAGCTCCATTAGCCATTGCAAGTATGTCTGCCACATATTGCTTTGTGACATGTAGAATTCTGCCATCCATAGCTTTTGCATTACCGTCGGGATCTCGCATAATACCAAACTCATCTGGTTGTAGATAACCATATTCCCTTTCGCGTTCTGCAGCTTAATCACGTTCGGTTTCTGCTTCGTTCCCAGTATCGATCGATGGTGTATGGTCGCCGTCAAACGATGTCGATTTTACCAGTTCATGGGAAACATGAAAAACTCCAGCCTCTTCCATAGCAAGCCCTCGGTACTCAATTTTTTCTTCATCTTTGTAGTCTTCGTCGTACTCGAGGTAGGCTGTGTTGTAACTGAAATCGCCATAGTGGGTGTGGGGTTGTTCGGAATTTTTAGTATCGATAGATGCAATAAGGTGGGTGTCGATCGATTGTGGAACTGCAAGGCTGTCGATCAATTTTTTGGGTTGGTGTCGATCGATGTTTCTTCTTCCGAATCCTCACTGAACTCGTAATTGAAGAAATATGTAGCCACAAGCTATGCATCATTGCACAATTCAATCAGAGTATCCTTGTTCTTATTTTGACTGGTTTATAAAAGATATTTTTATCAATTAGAGATAGATACAACATGTTTAACTACATGTCGCATATGGCTCCCACAGTAGCCATGAATGCTCTCCCAAGTAGTAGAGAAGAGTTCCAATCTATCCTGATGTCCATCACAAGAAAGTCTGTTGGAACCAAGGTATTGTTGATCTACACTGGATTATCTTTTACCATTCCTCTTCAGTTCACTCTTTAGCAGTCAACGAATGTAAAAGAATCGTTGGAGGGTTCCACTGTCAGGTCCAAATCCTCTGCCATAGACTTTGGCATAATGCTCACTGAAGATCCAGTGTCACAAAGGGTGTTGGGGTATTTGTTTCATTTGATGAAGCATGGAACCACAAACTTCCCAGGATCACTTTTCTTCTTCAGACATGTTCTCTACTTCATCTTCTCTTTGAGGTGATTGAACATTATCTCTATGTCGTCATCTGTCTCCCTTGTTTCTCTGAAAAACATCCACAATCTGTGAGTATAATAAACTTCATCAAAAGAAATATCTACAGGAATTTAAAAAATCTTTTAGCAAAACTATCTATCTCCTTTTCATTGGCTTCTCTGTGTTGATGCTTTGGGATCTCTTTCCTCCTCTTTGAGTGTCCCTCATATTCTCTATCAGTATCCATAGCTTCATATGTATCTGTATTCTATTATGAAATTGTCACAGTTGGACGTACAAACAAGCTCACATTTAGGTTCGGTAGTCGGATTGTTTTCTCTCTTGTCGATCGACGCTAATGGTGTGCTGCCGATCGATTCTTTTGTCACTCTGTCGATCGATGTCACGGAAACGGTGTCGATCGATATTAGTCGATTCACACGAAGCCACTGAGTCTGTAGGTTTCACCGTCAATCGACGCCAACGTCGATCGATGCTCACCGGCTGGCGTCGATCGATGCGTATTAGAAATGCCGAGTGAACCGAATTTTCCACACGAAAATATCTATCTATATCTATCTTCGGGCTTCTCTTTCTTGACTTCCTGACAGAAATCATCATCAATCAATGCATTGACGTGGTGATTTTGCCCAGCCTCAATTTTCTCCTTAATCAAGCTCTCATGCCTCTTGATGGTCTCACTTTTTTGCATCACTTGATTCTCCAGTTTCCTCACATGAGTGCTGGGGTTTTCGAGCTTGGTGTTGAGGTTGAGGTACAGACCATCTATCTTTCCATTGAAATCCACAGTCATCTTCTGCTGTCCCTCTAAGACTCTATCACCATTGCTTTAATCTTGCTTTCCGGACCTTCTAGAGGGGGATTATGGTAGTAAGAAGATCCATAAGTCCTGTTGTTGAAGGATCTACGCTGTGAATTTTGATTGAAATTACTACTTTGACCAGCACCATAGGAGTTCTGTTGAAGCTTGGGTTCCCTTGTCTCTGGAAACCATTCCCATCAATGTAGTTTACATATTCTCCTTCAATCTCATCTTCTTCAGACTCAATTGCTTCCACTTATGCGAAAGTAATTTGTTTCCTGAAAAATCTCTGAACACTATCTAGTTTTGCCTTGAACTCCTCAAACTGCTCCTCGCTTATTGCTGGAGCTGATTTTCTTCTCTCAGAGTCAGTGTTCTTAGTGCTGCTGCTAGATGCCAAATTCTCAATTAAACTTGTGGCTTCTTCAGGGCTTCTGGTACTAAAATTTCCCTCACTAGTTGTTTCCAAAGCCATCTGGTATTGTAATTCAATACCTCTGAATAAAGTGTTGAGAAGCTTCACTTCGTTGAAACCATGAAGGTTCTTGTGAAAAATAGCAATCTTGCTTCTCAGATCTTCTACTCTAGCTTCATCGAAGAAGTTACGCAAGAAAGCGTTTTTTATGTCAGTCCATGATGTCAAGGATCCTGGTGGTAGTTGCTTACGCCAATATGAAGCTTCTCCAGCAAGTGAGTACTTGAAGAGCTTACAAAAAAGATAGTCCTCAGGGACTCCATTGGCTTTAATAGAAGTCACTAGATCCTCAAGTCGCTCCAGATGATACATAGGATGCTCATGTTGCAACCCATGGTAAGGTGTTTGCGCTACAAGTCCGAAGAAATAGGCTTAATCTCAAAATCGTTTCTATGAAAAGCTGGAGGACGAATAGCGGATCTGTTGGCGTGGAACTGGTTTAGATGGTTGTTGTCAGCCAGCATTCTCTGAGCAGCTTGGGCGTTATCTTCAGGTTGAGCTATTGCAGCGTCTGCATCTTCTGCTTCTATATCAGGGATTACAGCCCCCTGATTGTCTATCTTTTGACATGCTGCATTACGTAGATGACCATTGAGGTCATGCAAATCTTCATTCTCGTTCTGAACCACTATTATAGGCGCAACCACCTGAACTCGTCTGCTGTCGTCGATCGATGAAGTGCTGTCGATCAATGATAAGTGATCAATGTCGGTTGATGCTAGAGTTCCAATGTCGGTCAATGCTATCCTTAAAGAAGTGTTGGTCGACGCTAAGTAGCTGCCGTCGATCGATGCTTGTTTTTTTTCTTTGCGGATTGTACGCTCGAGTTGTTGTGGGTCTGAGAACAATAGTTCTTGTCCTTTGTTGCTCCTGGTACTCTCTTGCATGCACCTGAAAAACAAAGAAAAAGAAAAATCAGTAACTTGAAAGTAACAAACCTAGACTAAATCCTAGAAATTAAATCTAATGGCGATCAATGTTCTCCGGCAATGGCGCCAAATTTTGACATGTGTGGTGTTTTTACTGTTCTCGCATGGTATAAATATCCTAAATAATTAACTGTCAAATTAACCCTTAATCCTAACACCCAAAACAATACTCTTGCCAAGAGAGATCATGTATAGTACTTAGGGATCGAATCCACACAGAACAATGGCACACAATATATTTCTTATTTCTAAAGACTAAGCTAGGTGATTATATATATTGGTAACAAGTAATTGGTTTAAGAAAATATTCCTTACCAGAATGTGTAAATGCAATATGGAAATATGCTAATAATGTAAATATGAAAATATGTTGATAAAGTAACTAGATGTAAATGTAAATATGCTAGATCTAGGGTTTCAGTCAACTGAATTATAGAGGATAGAAGCTAAGGGTATTAATCATGGAACTCGATATCTAATGTAAAAGACGACCAGCTCTCGCTGGCGAGTCTAATCTATTGACTAAGTCCAATATCTCAACTGTCGCTTGTTGACACGAAATGACCGTCGATCGGTGGCAATGATCATGCGTCGATCGATAGTTTCTTGAGTCAAGCTTTATGACCTAATTCGATAAGTTCACTAGATTAACTAAATCAACTCTCGTTTGTTTCTAGCAACCTAGCTCAACAGGATCATTCTGGTAGTAGACCATGCTCTCGCTTGCGCCTAACTATCCTATCATCAAGATTCTAGTTAGATACTCTAGCACACAAGAAATAAACACACTTCTATTGATAGATATAATAACAACCCTAACAATTCTATTGTTTGGCTAATCCATCAATACCATTAATAGACCCTAAATCTAGTTGATAACTACTCAGACATAATCAAAGTAAAAATAATAAGCTGAATATAATGCATAGATAAAACACTGGGAATCCAATACAAATCTCCATAAGGAGTTAATAATCTTCTCCCTAAGGAGTTATGAATCTTCTCCCTAATTAAATCCTAAAACTGTGATGGAGTGATGGTGCAGACAAACACAAAGCACACTTATTAGCACCCAACACTCCAGCCGTTTAGCACCTCTTCCTTTGGTGCAATACATAAAGTATAAATATAAAACCCTAAATCCAGGTCAAAACTCGTCCAGGGGTAAACTTGTAATCTTATGTCTTGTCTTTAACATGAGCTTGAAATTGGCTGTCTACGAATTGGTTATCGATCGATGGCAAGTAGTCAGCATCGATCGATCTCGGTCATGTAACATCGGTCGATGTCAAGATAGTGCCATCGATCGACGATAGTCTTGTACTTCGACTCTCTCCAAGATCAGCTACAGATTATTCTCCTCTAAATGCTCCAAAAGATCCAAGTATCTCCATATATGTCCAAAATGTGCATTGGCCTATAAAGACCTTAAAACATCTCCTAGACACACATAATATATCCTAAATAGAGCCTATAACATGGCATGAAACTGATAATAAATAAGCTATATAAATAGACAATTGGGGTTCCAATACAAATCTTAAAAGAAGTCTTGATCTTCTCCCCTAAAAATACTATGTTTTCTATGAAAATCTCTAAAATTGTAAAAGAGCTCTCTTTGCATAAAACACAAGAAAAGATAATATTAACTAGGTAAAACTCGTCCAGGGCAATCTTGTAATTTCTGTGACTTGGGCTTCAAGTCAAGTATTATGTTAATTGGGCTTCTGCGTGTTGACCGTCGATCGACAACAAGAGTTCAATCGACGAAACTCTCTGTCTCGATTTGTACATTGCTGATTTTGACCAGATACATGGTTCCTCTCTCTTTAAGCTCCAGAAAGCATCATAATCTCTATAATGCTCTAAAATGCGCCTGGACCTGAAAAGACTCTAAAATACATCCTAGACCCACATAAGTGACTCCAAATAGGGCCTACAACATGGTCTCAAGGGGGTAAATATTAGGACCTATCATGCATTATTTTATATTTATGATTATGTTCTGCTTAGCTATATCTGAGTAGTTACCTTGTTAGAATTAGGGTTTATTAAAGGTTTTGATGAATTAGCCAAACAATAGAATTGCTAGGGTGATTATTAGATCTATCAATATAATTGTACTTATTGCTTGTGTTCTTGATTACTACCTAGAACCTTGATCTTCGGATAATTGACAACTGCGAGAGTATGCTCATTACCTGAACAAATCTTGTTGAGCCTAAATTACTAGGGACAAACGAGAGAATGGTCTAGTGATTCTATGTGAACCAATCGAATCTGATTGTTTAATGCTTGACTATGAAAGCCATCGATCGATGTCATTTGCATACCATCGATCAACGGTCATTCCGAATTTGCACACGAAAGTTGTAGACTCTGAGCTTAGCCATAGGATATATATTACTTATTATATCTTCATTAATTGAATTCATGTTCTATGATTGAAAATCCTTTGGTTTCTATCCATTATAAATCACTACATGAAAACCCTAGATCTAGCTATTTTCCTTACTTGTTTACAAAACAACTTATTCCTTGTTACTTATTTTAAAATCTTATTAATTGCCTAGCATAACTAAGTTGATTATCATATCTATTGTGTGCCCTCGCTCTCTATAGATTCGGTCCCTAAGTACTACAACTGAACCTCTTATTTGAGAGAGTAATCAGTAGCTCTAGGTTAATTTGAGCACGTATCACGTATGGTATGAGGTCTCAAAGTCCAACATGTTATTGTGGTGTTCAAGGTCACATTCAGCGTGATGGTTTTGATTCTGTTCATGGAGCTAATCATGGTTGGATAAAGCTCATGAATACGTGGTCTGGAAGAATGGTCAAATAAGATTATATACTCAATATGGGGTATGGCGATCATATTCATATCACTTTTTGACCATGATGTGATTGAAAGGGGCAGATTGAAGATGCAGCTTCATGCTTGAGTTGAAAAATGGGGAGATTGAAGATGTAATTTCCTAAGGTGTTATGTACTAGTTATTGACATACTATAAGAGGTAGTTTAAAATGTGCGTCAAGACGTATAGAGTTGTGAATTGCTTACAAGGAGTTTATCTATTGTGATTGCGTGTGTAAGCTAGGCTTGGAGAATATCTTATTGAAGACGAAGAATAACGTTTTCTATTAAGCTAAATGGTTTTGCTTGGAGAGGAAGTGTTACTTGCAAAGGAATAATAAGTTTCCTTACATGAATATGGAAGTTCATTAAAATACAATTAATGAACTCGGAGAGCAATTTTATTGTTTAATTATATAAGGAGATATGTGCCTTCTGAGAAGGCAAGCACCCAGAGAATAAAGTGAGAGAGAGATTTCATTGTGAGTTCTCATTGTGTGATTGTTGAGTGTTGTTGTTGCTGTTGACATAGTGTCTAACGGAAGTGCTCCATTGTCTTGGTGTTGTGACGTTGGTGTTGAAATTACATGTGGCAGAGTGTTCTGTTGTGTTGTGGTAATCGAGGTGTGCGTTGGTTGAAGTACTTGGTGATGTACCTTCGAAGACTTGGAGGTTGAAGTCTAGACTTAGGGGGGTTTAGCTCAGGGTTAGGTCTTAATAAATTCTGAACTCTAGGGGAGTTTAGCTCAAGGTTATTTTACCTTGAAGTGTTCATCCTATAAAAGAGAGTGGTATTCAAAAGGGTTGTGCTTGTATTACTCGTTTGCGAATTGGTTGTAATTTGCTTTTTCATTCTAGTGGATTTGAATTTTGAAAAAGGTCTCAGGAGTAGGAAATGAACCCCGTGTTGAGATGAAGCAATAATATTCAAGGATCATTCATTTTCAAGGTTACTTGAGAGGCAATGTTATCCGTACAACCTAGGGTACCAAACGTACCTTGCAAGACAAGAGAAGAAGGGAACTGACTAGGAAGTGTTCCCGAAGTCTCTACTTGCTTGTCTAAGGCAGTTTGAATTTACTAAGGGGAAGAAATCACGTGTGAAGATAAGGATTTGGTCTTTGGGAACGTTGGGACATGTCCCTCTCACTCTTATCCAAGACAGTTGGGACCATTTGGACTGGTTCACCTTATTTTATTCTTATCCTAAGAATTTCCTTTGTTATTAGCCTAATATTTTGTCTCTCTATTTAGCCTAGATATTTTTTCTCTATATTATGTAATCTCTCTCTCTCTCTCTCTCTCTCTCTCTCTCTCTCTCTCTCTCTCTCTCTCTCTCTCTCTCTCTCTCTCTCTCTCTTCTCTCTCTCTCTCTCTCTCTTCTCTCTCTCTCTCTCTCTTCTCTCGATGTTCTTCATGTTCTTGAGATAATTTCTTCAGTTTTTGGTCGAATCTCTCTCTGATTATCTCAAAACTCACATGGTATCAGAAATCTATACCTTTTCTTACTCTGTTGTTCACTCTGTTTTTTTTCTCTGATTTTCCATTTCCAGTTTTGAAATTCTCTTTTCCTCTGGTTGTTAGTTCTTTGAAAATGGAAAACTCAAAAGTGGCTATTACAGTGACTATTAAATAAGTTAACTAGCTCTTGTTGTCAAGACTTGTCAAGACTGCTCTAGGAGGAAGAGTTCTCTGGTCCCATTTGACAGTAGAAAAACCTTCAAACAAAACCATTCTAGGAGAGGATGGTAAAGAAGTGGTGCTGGCTGTCGAGGGAAAGTGGGGATCAGGATGATCTCATGTTTTTTTCCATCATTTAAAACAGTCTTGAGGCATCAATCTTGGAAGCTTACTCCTACTGTGAAACTTCCAATGAGTTGTGGAACACTCTTCAAAAGGTGTATGGCAACATTTCTAGTTTGAGCAAATTATCTGAAGTTAAGAAGGCAATCAACTCTCTCCAGCAAGAAGACATGAATTTTAACCAGCACTTTGGCAAGTTCAGAGCCTTATATGCTGAGTTAAAGATGCTGAGACCTTGTATTGTCGACACTACTGTGTTGAAAAACATTCAAGCTGTTGCCTTGTTTCTGACTCTGATCCGAGCTACAAATGACTTAATCAAGCTTCTGCTGAGAGCTGAGAAGCTACCAACTTTGAAAGAAGTGTGTGCTCAAATCCACAAGGAGAAAGGCTCAATGGATCTCTTTGGAGGTAAAAGAGAGCTTGTGTTAGCAAGCTAGGCTAGAAGTGATGTGGGGTTTATTTTATTTTCTCACTTTCAAATTAACCCTATATTCCCACTTTACTCCTTCAATTAAGAGGTTCAGTGTAGTACCTAGGGAACGAATCCACAGAGACCTAGGAGTTGCAGCCAATAGACTTATTTTTTTTTTGAACTAGGGGGCTTAATATCCGCGCTACGCGCGGAACTATTTTGATTATTAAATGCGTTAACTATATAATATTTTTATATTGTTATACTTACTGATATTATTTTTTCTTGATATTATATATTTACTTGTTCATTTTTCTTATTTTATATTAAAATGGTAATATTACAATAGTGTTTAATGTAATATTTATTCTTATGTTGTATATTTATTTTATTATAATTTCTCATACATTTTATATTTAATTATTCTAATATACGATAGGATGACTAACTATAACTATTTATACTGCATATTTACTTATTTTTTATTCTATAATTTATATTGATTATATTTACTATATAATTTTTCTTGTCTTTATATTAAAAAGGATAATATTACGATATAAGCTTAAAATAATATTTCTATTTATTATTTTGTATATTACTTATGTATAATTGCTAAATTTACTTATCTAATATTACGACATGTTATGTAATATTTTTATTTCTTATAATTACATTTATTGATAGTTTATTTTAATATACATTTTTGCATATAGATATTGTTAATTTACTTTTTCCATTTCTTATCATTGTACATTTTAATTTATCTGAATTTTATTCTATTTATTGTGTTAATGTTATATTAAATGATAAATATATTACGTAATAAATGTTTAGTGTTAATATTTCTATTTTATTATATTCTATATTATAATTATTTCTTAGTGTATATTTAGTTATAAAATTAATTTTGGAATAATAAAAACTAAAAGTAAAAAACAATTTCAGATCGATGTGTAATTAGGTTTCTATTTTTATTATTAAGATAATTACTTATTATTTTCTTGTTTCTTATATTGATATAGATTTACTTGATTCATTTTTTTTTTGCATTTGAGTAATCTATTGTGGAAGTAAGATAAATACAAATATATATAATAAAAAAATTATTTTTATATTGTACCTTTAGCTTATTATTTATTCTTAATGATACATATTTTCAGTAAATATTTAATGTATTTTTCATTATTTATATATATTTTACTATATTATTTTTCTTATGTATTTACTTGTAGATGTTTTAATTAAATTTTATATTTGTATATGCATATTTATTTTAATATTATAATATAATTTTGATGTATTTGTATTATTTGAATTAATATTAATATTATTTACTTACTATTTATTTTACTAATACATTTATTCTATTATGACATTTTATTTAATTTATTAGTAATTTTAATATTAAGATAGATGTTTAATGCTAATATTTTTTATTTCTTATAGTATAATTACTATATTCTATATATTACGATAGATGTTATAATGTAATCTGTGATAAAAAAATATTTAATGTAATATTTTTATTTT